>CM077148.1:73204959-73463756 GCA_039583875.1 Platanthera guangdongensis
GCGGTTAATAGAGGGCTAAGCCCAAAAGTGTGAAAGCCGGCCCTCGAAGGCCTAATTGGAGTGTTTACTTGCTTTTGTTCATATATGACTGACCTGCGTGTCGTGGTATGGAAAACATGTAATAAGAGTAAACCATTTGTAAGGCCTTAAGGCCAGTACTTGTGTATGTACTTCATTCCTATTTGGCTTGTTAGTGGACATTCATGCTTTTTATGCTGGGTTCTTTTAATTGCAACTTATAAAATTGCTTCCGCTAGAATGCTCTGTGTAGGACGTTGTGATTGGTTGGATGGTTTCCATTGAGTAACCACCCGGTCTGTCTGTGGTATATGGCGTCGGGCCCCGGCCGGACCTACTGCTATATGATATGCGACGGATAGGGGGTGTTACAATTTTTTATCAGACTACTGGTTTCGGTCATGCTTAAAATGAATTTGTGGGTGAATTCTTTTTAAGGGGCAGTGAGCACATGTGTGTGCGTCATCGTTATAACAACAAAAGAACCCATGAATGTCCACTTACGAATGAAAATACACGTGTTTGGGGAACCAGCGTGTTACCGTAATTGTTGTTTGAAATTTTATTTGGTCGCTTAACGCTATTTTGTACAACTATAGGTGACCAGAGGCGGTGCTGGACCGCCAGAATGTCCGGTTTCTGAGGAGTATAGTGCGCCCGGTGAGGTGTTTGAGACCCCTCCTTCGTATGAAACCGTAAGAAGGATCGTTGAAGCGGTGTTCGCTGTGACGAGTGCACAGCATGGAAGAAATGTACAACCCCGTGCCCCTATTGTGGCTTCAACGCCCGTGCCGTGATGGAGCAGATGACTTTTGGTGGACCATCAGGGCAGCAGCTGAATATGCGTTTAGTGCAGGGAGCGCACTAAGTTGATGAATATTTACAAGCATTTCTTTTGATAAGCCTCTACCCATGCTTCGAGTTGGATAATGAGCAAGCTACAGCGATAGATTTTATAATGGCCTGCGCGCCGAGTTATGAGTTCTCTCTAGGGACCAAAGTTATTGGGATTCGAGCCTTGGTGTAATCAGCTAGATCTTTGGAGGCAGACTTGAGGAAGACTCACCCGATTCCAATGACCATGGTATCGAACTATGCAAGGCCCATAAGAGCTGCATCCGGCAGAATGCTGGAGAAAGGGGCTACGACATCGACTAGCAAAGCACTTTTCAAAAGAAACGGCGTTCAAAATGCCGAACACCTCAAAGTCTGGTTATCGTAGGTGGTATAAGAAGGCTAGGACTTTGGGTCTAGTCCCTCCTTTTGGTGCTTCGGGGGCATCTACAGGCCAAACCCCGGGCGCATGTTACAACTGCGGGGAGTCGGGGCATTATGCCCGTGGGTGCCTAAAGTTCGAGAGAAAGCACGCCGCCGTGAGGACAGGTATGTTTTACAGTTATAGCAGTTTAGCCTTAAATACTTGTCACCCATATGCATGTTAGCTTAGAACTACTTGTGCTAAGCTTTGTTCTGATTTTCATTTATCCGGCGAGAGCACCGTTCGTGTAAACGAAGCTTCGCATTCCTTTATTTAGGAATTATATTACGCGTCGGAGTACCTCCTTCGATGGTAAGAGACAAATTAGATGCGCTATGGTCCAATGGTGCTCATTGCGCGTGAGTAGAATCTGTTGCGCTTAGGTGTGGTCAGGGAACCAAGACTTTGACTTACAAGTGTCGTTACTACCGCTAGGGGAGCTCAACGTGATATTTGGCATGGACTGGCTCTCGGAGCAGCAAGCCTATATTGATCGCGGTCGTAAGGAAGTCAAGTTGGGAGCAAGTCGTGAGACGACTTTTACGGTCTTGAAAGGGTCGAGCAAGACGTTGATGTCTACTCTTTAGGTGGTAAAGGCAGTTCGTGATGGTGTAGAGCTATTCTTTACACTAGTGGAGGTTACAAAACCAAAGCCTGCGTTGGATAGTACATCAGTGGTAGCTGAGTACCCTGATGGGTTCCCCGCAGATCTTCCTGGAGCCCCGCCTCAACGGGAGATAGATTGAGCTAGTGCCAGGTGCAAAGCCTGTGTCACGATCTCCGTATCGGCTAGCGCCTAAGGAAATGGTGGAGGTGAAGGTGCAACTTCAAGAGTTGTTGGAGCAAGGGTATGTGCGTCCAAGTTCCTCGCCTTGGAGTGCACCGGTCCTCTTTGTTAAGAAGAAGGACGGGAGCTTGAGACTCTGTATTGATTATCGGGAGTTAAACAAACTAACAGAAAAGAACAAGTACCCAATCCCAAGGATTGATGATCTTTTCGATCAGTTGGTCGTGTCGACGGTGTACTCCATGTTGGATCTCAAGTCTGGTTATTATCAGCTGAGGATTAGCGAGACTGATATCCCTAAGACAACGTTCAGCACGAGATACAGGCATTACGAGTTTACGTTCAGGCTACTTGGGCTGACTAATGCGTCGCCAGTGTTCATGGATTTGATGAACAGGACCTTCAGGGAGTACTTGGACCATTTTGTGATCGTCTTCATCGACGATATTTTGGTGTACTCGCAGAGTGAGGAAGATCACTTCAAGCATCTTCATTTGGTTTTGGAGATGCTAACCGTTAGTTTCCTCTGCTTTAAATGAAGAAAGTCATTCATTAGCGGTCCTGCTCGACTGAATGCAGAAAGAAACTAACTTAACAACATCACCTTAAATGACTCCCAAGTGCATCCTGCCACCAAGCTCTCTTTCTCCCTCAGCCACCAACTCTTTGCTAAGCCCTTGAGCTGATAGGCAGCGAGCATCACTCTCTGATCGTCCGCAATCCCAGAGTAAGAGAACATCTCTTCAATGGAAATCAGCCAGTCATCCAAAATCATGAAATCTGCTTGCCCATCATAAGTAGGGGGCCTAAGCCGCTGAAATTGGGATATGAACGTCATCTCCGGGGGCACCACAACTAAAGGCACAGGAGGAGCAGGAGGGGCAGGAACAGCTACCCCCTCAGCGGGGTCCTGAGCTCCCGGAGTCTGTCCTGCCACCACTGCTACAAGGGACTGAATCTGAGCCTGCATCGCCACTACCTGTCTCGATAACGCCTCATTACTCTGTCGCAGGCTTTCTACCAACGCATTGCTCTGCGCTCCTGACGTCTCACCCTCAGATTGGGGGGTCGATCTCGTCGCAGGACATCTCGCCATCCTATAATCGCACCAGCTTTAGACAAAACCTAGCCCAACAGCTAGAACAAAACTACCAGGTACAGACAAACAGACTTAAATATGAACTTCAACTTTAAAACTTGCTCTGGGAGTTGTTTTTACCATGATGATGTTATGCTTGACCTAAGATGGTTCACCACCATCATACTAACTCATGTGTCTAAACCATGAATGCATGTAGTTGTATTCTGTTTGACTCAAAACCATGCGTGTACATATGTCATCATGCAAATCTTTAGCTTGGCACGTTGTGCTTATGAAATGTTATGCTATGCATGATGTGCTATGCATTCTAAAAAGGCCTTAATGCATGCCATGGGCGACGTACACATGAAAATGTTATGCATCCCATACTACATAACATTTCCATGCAACGACAAAAAGGAAAACGTGCTAGCCGCATTCATATGGTGAGGTTATGCATCCCATACTACATAACCCTCACATGTTGCCTCCTATGGTGGATCCATATACAAACATATATTATGCATCTCATACTACATAATATGCCTCGTATACTTCTTCATGCTCATGAGTGTAGTGTTCGTGCTTTAGCCAAGATGTGCTGATGACATATCGGTGTGTGTATGGTATGACGCTAGCCACTAATGCAAACAAGGGAAAGGTTGCCCGACCATTTGTCAAGCAACCTCCCTCTGATACCAACTATCACAACCCGCATTTTCTCAATGATGAAATCGTATCAGAGCAAGAGAAAACACGTGTCGTGATGAACACCGTGTAGGGGATAATTGCACCCGCTCAGGCCAAACTCCAGACTTAAGATTTTTAAGGAAATTCAAAGATTAATATGAAAGAAAACCAGTTATGTGAAAGGTCGTATCCCTCGGAATGGTGGATCAGCTAGTCCACAATTAAAAGTATATTTATACGCAGCAGGAAATACTTTTGGTTCAATTAAGCTTACACCCTAAATGAGCATAAGTGTCCCCGAGGGACGACTCATGGTATGCACGACTCTAAAGTGAATATAGTATATATGAAAGATGATCTTTTACGCTAAGGACAAATAGTGTCTTGGTTTTATAAATATGTCATGCATGAGATACCTATAGTAATGCCTTTAGGGTTTAAAATATCTAACATGCAACCTAGCATAAATCCTTCCCAGAAGCAAGTAAACAACCACAAATAGGCAAAAAGGCAGTTTAAATTCATACCCAGCATCGCAAGAAGCCACCAGTGGGCGTCAACAACCTGACACGAACCCACTGGTGAGTATGTATGTCTATACAGAAAGATAAAGAACTACCTCACAGAAATCGGGGATCAGCTATCTCAGCTACTCAAGAGGCTACCGACAAGCCCCTCCAAAGAACTAGCTGCTGAACTGGCTACCACTTGAACCTAAGGCATTCAAGAAAAGAACACCTCAGCAAGAAAACAATCAAAAAGGTATATAGAGCATTAGATTTATGAACAAATAAGAAGGGTTTACCAATCCCGACAACAACTGCTATAAGCAAAAGAAAGGGGATGACAGTAAGAAAAGAGCACTGTCTAAAGCACAGCAGAGCACACCAAGTGCGAGCAATAAAACCAATATGCCCTACAAAAGATCCTGCAACAGCATCAAGACATATACATATGTGCCAAAAGAAAACGCCATAAAAAGGAAAGGAACTAACAGTCCTAACACGTGGGTTTATGGCAGAGGTCAAAACATGGATCTGAATACATAACCAAAACCAGATCCAAAAGGGCTAAGGGGTCAAACAATGGTAGCTCTAGGGTCCCACACACGCAACGCAAACCGGGGCAAAAAGGCGGTGGCCACAGCTCTCCACATAAAACCACCCCTCCAGAGGCCACCAAAACTCCACCACCTACCACAACCCAAGAGTCGGCGTGCAAAAGAAAATTAGCCGAACACCCAATACCCCCCCCCCCAGGAAAAGTCACACTAACAATCCTAAAGAAACACACGAACCCAAGGCAAAAACGTCGGGTCCAACCGACGCGGCCTTGCACGCCTAACCCGAACCAACTCCGAGTCTTACCTGACCCAAAATCAGCACAGCACAACCAGTGTCGACACGATGTGTCGACACCACAACAGGCCGGTGTCAACACAAGGTGTCGACACTACCGCGGCCGGTGTCGACACAAAGTGTCGACACTACCGCGGCCGGTGTCGACACAAAGTGTCGACACCACTACGGCCGGTGTCGACACAATGTGTCGACACCACTGTGGCCGGTGTCGACAGAAGGTGTCTACACCACTGCGGCCGGTGTCGACACAAAGTGTCGACACTACTGCTGCCGGTGTCGACACAAAGTGTCGACACCCCGACTGGCGGGTGTCGACACAAGGTGTCGACACCATGACTGGCTGGTGTCGACACAAAGTGTCGACACCCCGACTGGCTACTGGCGCCAGACCCAGCAACTAACCAAAACGAGAACCAGGCCCCTCTCTAAAATTTCATCATCTATCGGCAATAGCAACTACTCGACCTGAACCGTACCAAATCCGTCCCTAATAGACACAATCTTTCAGGAAAAATTGAGATTTAACTGGAACTTCTCTACACTAACCACAGTATAATCGGGGACGAACCCTAGCGTACACCTAGGATCTAAGCAGGAGAGAGATAAAATTTATCAAGAAGAAAAACAAGGATCAGCTTTGGCAAGGATGAGGGAACATCACTTGCCTCAATACCAGAAAAGCTTGGTCGGCCACTTCCCTCACTCTCGGATCTAGCCTCAGAGCACCAAGCTGAGGAACTGACGGAATGCAGATCCAAGCGAGAGCAAACCAGATCCACTCTCGAAAACGAATTTCGACCGCTAAATCTCCAGGAATCGGCGTCCGAAGGCTAGGGTAGTCCGGCGGTTCTCTTCCTCTCATACAGGCAGCGGCTCGTTCCAAAAAAAGAGAAGATGAAAAGAGACAATGAACCGAGCCTTAATTTCTAACCTAAGGCTATATATACGCATCAGGTTTAATAATAAACAATCAATACATATTAATTACTTACACGCAATATCAAAACGACGTGAGACCCGAAACATCTCGGAAATTGATGAAATTCACATCGCAGCTAAAAACCATGCTATTAACACAACTGCGAAGTCGAAATTAGCATTCGACGAACAAAACCCGGGATACCACCACCCGAAGCCAAAAAAAAACACAAGCATTCCCTAAGAGGCCCAACCGAGTCACCAAACAGACTCCGGCTAGCTAGGGAATCTTGCTAACAGGCTACAAACAGGCTACACAAGGAACCCTAAAATCTAAGACCACGCTCTACAACGGCAAAGAGCCGGAAAATACGCCATCGTAACGCCAGCCAAAGATCAAACAAAACACGGAAAATCCGGGGGCATTACACAGCCTGTGACACGGGCGTGTCACAGGCCGTGTCCCGATCGAGTTGAGATTGATTTTGTGCAGCCTGCTGTACACGGCCACAGACACAGGTGTGTCTGAAGGCGTGCCAGGTGACACGACCCGTGACACGAGCGTATCCCATGGGAATGTACCGGTCTGGATAAGTCGGTTGTGTACCGCTTTAGGAATACAAATATATGTGTTTGAGGAACCTGCGTGTTCCTATCTTATTGTTATTGCTTGTGTGTGGTCTCTAATGTGTGTGTCTTGTTCACCTATAGGTGACGCGGAGTGGCGCTGGGCAATCAGATCCCCAACGTTCTGATGAAAGTACGACACCAGCTGAGGTGCCTACACCTCCGCCTTCTGCGGAAACTGTGCGATTAGTTGCTGAGGAATTGTTTGCCTTGATTCAAGCACAAATGATTGGGCAGGCGCAGCCGACATTGAGGCCATAATAGGTTGGGGCGAGGCCAGAACCTGTTGCGGCTGTGGCACCTCGAGCAGCTGAGAGGCAGTTGAAGCAATTCAGGAGCTTTAACCTGCCTACGTTTTCGGGAGTAGGATCTCCTACGCAGGATGATGATTGGTTGTCGCGCGTCAAATGGATAATGACGACGATCGGGACAGAGGAAGATCAGAAGGTCACTTTAGCCACCTTCTTAATGGAAGGAGAGGTGCGTTTATGGTGGGACGAGATGGAACTACACTACTTAGCAGGGAGGCCGTTAACACAAGTATTGACTGAGGAATTCGCCCGACTCTTCCTGGCAAAGCACCTTTCGGCAGCGCAGCGCATTGCCATGGAAAATGAGTTCCAAAGGCTGACGCAAGGAGAAGGCAGTGTTGACACTTACCTACATGAGTTCAAGAGGTTGGGACGGTATGCGGGTTCAATCTTCGCCGATGAGCAGAGGAAGACGAATAGGTTTTATGAAGCATTGCAGGATGGGTTGCGGTTCCTGCTCTCTAGTTCAGTGAACCAAGGATTCCAGGTGTTGGTTGACACTGCGTACGCGCTGGAAAAGGACATGAAGAGGGTGCACGGGAAGAGGACCTTGGCTGTGACACATCCGGAGTTCAAAGTGCCACGACCTGGGAAATCATACTACAAGAAGAAATGGGGCAAGAGGTACAAGTCGGTTGGACAAGCTCCTTCTACGGTTGCATCGGGTGCAACGTTGGGGTCCTCTTCAAGGCCGGATACTCGTACGTGCTTCACATGTCGAAAAGTGGGGCATATAGCCCGCCAGTGCCGGAGTGGTCCACCAAAGGGTGAAAAGAAGGCGGGAGCGTCATATGCTGAGAAGGGAAAGGCAGTGGTGGAGTCCTCTACCTCCCAAGCGCAGCCCCGAGTCTACAATCTTGGCCTGCAGGAGGCCATTAAGCAGAGTGATGTCGTCACAGGTACAAGTTAAGTTATTGATTACTTTTCTTATTACATACTTTCTTTGTTGCATATGTGTATGTGACTTGTGTGTGTGATATGATTATCACAAGCTTTGTGATGATTCGGAACACGCTGGCGCGAGCACTTTTTGATATGGGTGCTTCACATTCTTTTCTGTCTCAAGATTTCATTGCTCGATTTGGGATACCTAGTCGTGTGAAGACAAATAACTTCAGGGTGATGTTATTGAATGGTTGTTTGATGCTTGCTGATAAGGCTTGTGATGTGGCAATGCAAATAAGAAGTCGGGATTTCTGTTTGACTGCATTTGTATTGTCGATATCGGAATTCGACGTGATCTTTGGTATAGATTGGCTCGCGGAGCAGCATGCCTTGATTGATTATAATTCTAAAGAGATCACGGTTGGATAGATACCGAGCAGGAGACGAAGTTCGCGGGCATGCGAGGAGTGGGCAGGACGTTGATGTCTGCACTCCAAGTCGTCAAGGCTGTTCGAAAGGGCGCAGAGGTATACTTCATGCTGATTCAGGCTATTGAGCCAAAGGCCGGTGTGAGCGATGTTCCGGTGGTATCGGAATTTGCAGATGTGTTTCCCAAGGATCTCCTGGGCTACCACCCCAGCGAGAGATTGACTCCACGATCGATTTGGTGCCAGGTGCGAAACCTGTGGCCCGCTCTCCATATCGCATCGTGCCAAAGGAAATGACGGAGTTGAAAGTCCAACTGTAAGAGTTGCTGGAGCAGGGTTATATACGCCCAACTATGTCACCTTGGAGCGCGCCTGTTCTGTTTGTGAAAAAGAAAGATGGTAGTTTGCGGTTATGTATTGACTACCGTGAACTGAATAAGCTGATCGAGAAGAACAAGTATCTGATTCCACGGATTGATGAGTTGTTCGATCAGCTGGTGGGATCAACCATCTACTCCAAGTTGGATTTGAAGTCTGGTTATTACCAGTTGAGAATTCGGGAAGGTGACATTCCCAAGACCGCATTTGGGACACGTTACGGGCATTATGAGTTCACAGTAATTTCGTTTGGGCTGTGCAATGCGCCATCGGTATTTATGGACCTGATGCACCAAACATTTTGAGAGTACCTGGACTTGTTCATGTTTGTATTCATTGATCATATCCTGGTGTACTCAAAGTCTGGAGTCGATCAAAAAAACCACTTGTAGTTGGTATTGCAGACGTTGAGGACGAATAAGCTCTATGCCAAGTTCTCGAAGTGCGAGTTTTGGCTATCGTCGGTGGCTTTTCTGGGCCATGTAGTAAGCGGAGAGGGCATAGCAGTGGATACAACAAAGATAAGGGCCATACAGGAGTGGCCAGTGTTGTCTTTGGTAGCCGAGGTCAGGAGCTTCCTTGGACTGGCGGGCTACTATAGACGATTTGTTGCAAACTTCTCGCGGATCGCTTTGCCTCTAACCACACTGACGAGAAATGATAAGAAGTTCGTTTGGATGCCGGAATGCGCACAAGCTTTTGAAGAGCTGAAGAGTCGGTTGACCATGGCACCTGTGTTGATATCGCCATGTAGTACTGACGGATTTGAAATCTACAGTGATGCTTCAGGAAGCGGCTTAGGCTGCGTTCTTTTGCAAAATGGGAAAGTTATTGCTTATGGCTCTCCCCAACTGAAGGTACATGAGCGAAATTATCCCGTCCACGAACTAGAGTTGGCGGCGGTGATCTTTGCACTGAAGTTATGGAGGCATTATCTGTATGGCGTAAAAGTGGAAATCTATACAGACCACAAGAGCCTAAAGTACTTATTGGAGTAGAAGGACCTGCATATGTGAAAGAAATATTGCCTAACCACCTAGAGGGGGGGGTGAATAGGTGTTCTTTTTCTTTTGACTTTCAAGGCAGATCAATTGTAAATAACATTAAACAACAAATGCAATTCTACAGCTATCACAACACAGCATCCACAAAAACTAACATTCACAGAGTGCACACAGATTTTTATAGTGGTTCCCCAAGGTCTGGGTACATCCACTTTTCCCTTCGCATATCTAGTAGTGTACTAGATTCGGCCTAACTTCTCTACTTCTTCTCAGATCCTCAGATCTTACAACTCAGAACCCCAAACAGGTTCTTACAACTCAGAGTGACCCCATTCCTACAACTCAGACACAAATCCCTACCACTCAGTCTTCACCAAGACCTACACTCAGGCTAAACAGCCCTACCTCAGCCTTCAATCAAGGCATACACTCAGATAATAGAATCTCCTACACTCAGGCACAAAAGCCCTATCTCAGCCTTTATAGTTTAGGCTTACAACTCAGATCCCTTAGGATCCTAGAAGAATTTAATAATACAAGGTAATTAACCACAACTCTGACTGAGAGAGATGAATTGACTGGCTTCTTGATGAGTTCTTGGAAGAACTAGGCAGAGATCAACCACCCTTGGCTTTCTTCAAAGCTTCTTGAATTAGAACACAGTAGGGTTGAATCTCCTGTGCAGATGATCTTCAATCAACTGCTGTTTTGAGATTCAGATCTCAATCTGAATCTTACTATGCAGCCTGGTTCAGCAGCTGTTCTTCTTAGAAGGAGCTCTCTCTCTCCAACTTCTTAGATCTTCTGTTGAAGGTCTTCTTTGTGTAGTTAGATCTCTTGAATAAATGTGATCAATCTCTTGTTGTGATTCCTCTCCTTCTGTTGAAGGAGAAAGGCCTTTATATAGGCTTTCTCCTTGGTGACCGGCTGATCCGGTTTCTAACAACCTTCTGACGAATCTGACAGTTGCAGTTGACCGGTTGAAATGGCAACTGTCAAGTCATTCAGTCACTTTTTGAAACCACTGTCACTGTCTGAAAGTGTCGAGACAGATAGTCATTAAGTGTCGACACAAACAAACTAAGTGTCGACACAAGTAGACTAAGTGTCGACACTAGCCTTGATGGTGTCGACACAACTCCTTGTGTTGTTGTAACAACTTCTCGACACTGCTTCTTCAGAATGTGTCGACACTGATCCTGTGTGTCGACACAAGCCTTTTATTGAATGTGTCGACACTGGTTGAGTGTGTCGACACAAACATTTCTTCTTTAATACTTAGTTGAATTCTGGTGTGTGTCGACCCAACTCCTTTGTGTCGACACATGCCTTCTTGTGTTGAAACTTGCTGAGTGTCGACACATCTCCTTTGTGTCGACATATGTACTTTAACTTTGTTGAAGTTTGCTGAGTGTCGACACGGCCTCCTAGTGTCGACACATTTGATGTCGACAAAGTTTCTCTGGGTGTCGATACTGCCTCTAAGTGTCGACACAGATAATGTTGATAATTCTTCACAGTGTGTCGACACAGCCTGTATGTGTCGACACTTTTCTTCTGGTGTCGACTCTGCCTTCCTGGCGTCGACACAATTACTCCAACTATCGATACAACTTCTCTAGGTGTCGACATAAGCCTTCATAAGTGTCGATACTTCTCCTCTAGGTGTCGACACATGGACTTAGAAACTTTTCTGCATTTTTCTGCAATTACTTAACCTGCACATATAAACTCAAAGCACATCAAATACACCTTGATGTATATCATTGAGTAGGGTGAGGCTTCTTCAAATCAGGTACATATATTCCAATGTACCCAACAATCTCCCCCTATTTGGAGAAGTCATAACCCTTAGTCAATGATATACATCATTCATAACAAATACTTAATATGATGTATAACAGTATTATATGATAGGGTAAATACTTAACAAAACATGTATAAACAATCATTACAGAATACAAATGTAACAGATCAAACATTATTTTGTTATAACTTCCAATAGTCTCATTAACCAAAAGTTTACATTGATTTTAATGTAAAAAATTACAGAGTTGTAAACTTAAGAAAATCCTAATCTATGGCTGCTCTGGCTCCTTGATAACAATGCCCTTTCCAGATTGAATCTTTGTTTGAACTGGAGCATCGTTGTCATCAGCAGGATTCTTCCCTTTAAGATCTTTTTTTTTCTGTTCTTCAGCTCTTATCTTCTGTCTCTCAAAATAATGATAAGGCTTAGGGAAATACTTGCTACGCTCCTATGCATTAGGAGGTAGCATCCCTAATTTAGCCTTCCTTCTGTATTGAACAATGGCCTCTTGCCTAGCCTCATGTTTTTTCCATTCCTGGTCAGAATACCAATTGCCCCTCTCCAGGAAATTATCCTTAGCAGCCTTCCAAGCAGTCAATATGATATTCCTAGAGGTTGGGCTCCATTGCTCAAAGTCTGACCTTAATTCAGCATGTTCTCTGAACCTCTTCTTAGATAATTGGGCTTCCTGCTCTTTTAATAATGACTCTTGCTCTTTTAGTACTGCCTCTGACACAGGCTGTACAACTTTCTCAATGATCACATTGTGAGCACCTTCAGGAGGACTATACATAGATTGTATCTCTTGATGGATCATGTTAAAATCTGTAGGAGGGTAGATCACCTGAGCTACTTCAGCTTGCTCTCCTCCAAAATATGCAGGATTTATTCCAGACTCTGCTACATTATCATCATCACATAAAGGTGGATATCCAAGGGTGGCTCTGATACTGTTTGAAATCCATTTAGCATGATCAGAGCCTGCTTTGACTAATACCCTCTCCCCCTTTATGACTTCTCTTTCTATATGATCCCTAAGATCATCCTTTTGGAATCTGATTTGAGCATTTAAATAGTTAACTCCATCTTTATAAAAAGGTTTTAACCTTTGTAGCTTGTCAGTAATTGTCTTCTGAGAATCTTCAATGGCAGTGCTAACAGCATTTAGGCTCTCTTGTAGTTGTTAATCAAACTCAGCCTTGGCAGTAGTCCTTGCTGCAGTCTGAGCAGCTGCAAGATTCTTCATTTCTGTGACCATGGCATTATGAGAAGCAGTCAGATTATCATTCATCCTAAGCTGATTTTCCAGGACATATCCTTGTTTTACTGCCATGTCATCAACCTGTTTCTTGATATTCTCTTGATGAGTAGCCAGATAGACCACTGCATTCCCTCCTTTATGGAAACAATCAGTCATTTCCTTCTTGTTTTGATTCACTTCAAATCTTATAGATTTTATGTCTTGAGCCAGATCAAATTGAAGTGATTTATGGCCTTCATCCATATAAGTTTGTAAAGCCTTCCTTTGCTCATCTAGCTTGATCTGCAAAGCCACCATCAATGAACTATAATCAGCTGTTGGGGCTTGTTGTGGAACTATGGTTTGCAGTGCTTTATTGTTGGTCTGACTTCTTCTCTTGAAGACCTGGAACTTTCTTTTCTTGGCTCTAGCAGCCTCTTCATCCTTTGAAGCAGAAGTACTAGCAATATCTACTTTATCCTTAGGACTAGGATGCAAGTCCTTCTCAGTCCTTTGCAGTTCCTCATCATTTCTTTGTTCCTAATTTTCATTTCTTGCTGTCTCCTCCTGAGACCTAACATGCTCCCCCTGAAGATCTACGTGCACCCCCTCAAAGGCTGTTTTCTCTCCCTCAAAATCAGTCTGTAAGAGATCAGGGAACAACTCTTCTAGTGTATACTCCTGTTGAGGATGGACTGGTGAATCTCTGATCTCAGGAGCATCTAATACCACCTTATCAGCAACTGATGTGTCCTCCATGACAACATCTTGTGGTTAACTATGTAACTGTGTATGCTGATCAACAACAAGTAATGATTCAGTCAAAACTTCATCCTCAATATTGAAATTTAATTGATTAACTTCAGTGATTACCTCGAGAATGGTTTAGGTAGCCCTTTCACTCTCTAATTGAGTTGGCTCATCCACATGTAGAGCCTCCCCCTGGAGTCGATCTAGGTGAATAGGGCTAGCTGATGGTAGCTCCCCCTGCCTTTGGGCATCTTCTTGTCTTGCTGGTGAATGTCCAGTATTGTCATCTTCTCCAACATCAGAACTAAAAACCACCTGCTCCTCTGAGCTACTTGAGGTTTTTGTAGCCACAATGGCTTTCTTCTTCTTCTTCTTCTGAGGTGTTTCCTTTTCTGGAGTTAGCAGTTCCTTTGTCAACACTCTATCCCATCTTGAAATAATTCTTACATCCATTCTCCTCATATGATTTATCTTAGAACCAGCAGCTTGATTCATCACTTCAGGGATACTTCCAGCTAAGTATAAACTCAGAATCCTACCCAGATTTGGCTTCTTCAGACTTTCCTTTATCTTATCAAACATGACCATTGACAAATCAGTTTTAAGCTGGAAAATTATCCTTGTCATCAGACTGAACATGTGAGCTGATATTCTAACATGCCCACCAGGCTTGCTCAGAATTACTTTGCCAACTATTTCAGACAAGAACTTGCCCTGCATGTTCATGCCTTTTCTGTTGAAAACTAATCTAATATTCAGGCTTGAATCAAGTCCACACCATGCCAGTGCCTCCCTTGTCTTTGAAGCAGGTATATCTTCCTCTTCTTTAGTTTAAGGGAGATGTAGAACTTTTCTGAGATTCTTCTGGGTAACCTTCACCTTAACTCCATGGACTTTAGATTTAATCTTAAGACCAGTGTCATCTAGTGTTACTGCAGTAAAGAATTCGAGGACTTCCTTATTGTATATCTTGATTGGTTCTGACACAAGATACTCTAACCCAGTCTCTGCAACTAGGGTTACCACACCTTGGATTTCTGGTTCCGCATCATCAAAGGCGTGTCGCACGAGCTCATAACCTTCATTAATGTTATCTTCTAGCTTGGGCGCTATTAGGGTTTGAAGAAATTTTGAATTTAGAGAAGAGAGATGTCGACACACATGTTTGGTCTCGAAACTAAGGTGAGCGTGTCGACAAATAATGGTGAAGACCTATTTATACCTTTCTAAAATTGAAGGTGAAAAGGCGTGTCAAAATACTTGAAATGTGTCGACACTGTTGAAAAGTGTCGACACTTAATTCTAATGTCTCGACAACTTTGTGTCGACACAAATATAGTCGACAGAATATATGTGTCGACACTTATATATCTCAGCTCGTCACATAGTCGAGACTCTACTCGACGAATTCTGTGTAAATCCTAAGTGTCGACACCATCCTGGATGTGTCGACACCTACTCTGCATGTGTCGACACCAATTCTCTGAAGTGTCGACACTTACTGTCTAGATGTGTCGACACCATTTCTCTGAAATGTCGACACCACTCCTATCTGTCGACACAGACAACTCTGTGTGTCGACATCTTTTTACTTAGCCAATTTTAAACTATTCTAAGTTTATCATTCCTGATTCAATTTTAAACTTATTGAATTTGGTTTCATCTAGGGGCTTAGTAAACATATCAGCTAACTAATTATCTGTCTTAACATACTCTAGGGAAATGTCTTCTTTTTCCACATGTTCTCTTAGAAAATGGTATTTAATTTCTATGTGCTTAGTCCTACTATGTGAGACAGGATTATTTGCAATAGAAATGACACTTGTAGAATCACAAAATAATGGTGTCCTACTTACTTGAATACCATAATCTTCTAGCTGGTGTTGAATCCATAAGAGTTGTGCACAGCAACTTCCTGCATCAACATATCCTGACTCTGCTGTGGAGATGGCCACACTGGTCTGCTTATTGCTACTCCAAGACACCAGCCTTCCACCTAGAAATTGACAGGTTCCTGTAGTACTCTTCCTATCTTCCTTGCAGCCTGCAAAATCTGCATCTGAATAACCTGTCAGTACAAAATCTCCATTCCTAGGGTACCAAAGGCCTAGATAAGGTGTGCCCTTAAGATATCTCAAAATTCTTTTGACTGCAGTCAGATGAGATTCTTTAGGGCATGCTTGGTACCTAGCACAGACACATGTAGCATACATGGTATCTGGTCTACTAGCAGTCAAATACAGTAGGGAGCCAACTATCCCTCTATACATAGTTTCATCTACAGGTTTCCCTGCATCATCTTTGCTTAGAGACATGCTTGACCCCATAAGAGTTTTCATGATAGTGGATGATTCCATACCATACTTCATTATCAACTCTAGGGTGAACTTAGACTGGCATATGGATAATCCATCTTCAGTCAGTCTAACTTGGAGACCCAAGAAGAACTTAAGTTCCCCCATACTGCTCATTTCAAATTGTCCTTGCATAAGTTTTGCAAACTTTCTGCAAAAACTACTTTCTGTAGACCCAAATATTATGTCATTTACATATATATTTAGACTAAGATAATCTTGCCTCTGTATTCCCTAAGGAATAGAGTCTTGTCTATTTTCCCCCTTGAGAATTTGTTCTCAATGAGGAAACTAGATGGGGTTTCATACCAAGCCCTTGGGGCTTGTTTTAACCCATACAAAGCCTTCCTAAGTCTATATACATAATCAGGTTTAAGAGAATCAACAAAACCTGATGGCTGCTCTACATAGACTTCTTCCTTTAGATTTCCATTCAGAAAAAGCTGACTTAACATCCATTTGATATACCTTAAATCCTTGATATGTTGCATACGCAAGGAACATCCTTATTGCTTCCAGTCTTGCTACTGGAGCAAAGGTTTGATCAAAATCAATACCTTCTTCTTGCCTATATCCCTTTGCAACAAGTCTAGCTTTATTCTTTATGATGATTCCATTCTCATCCAACTTGTTCCTAAAGATCCACTTAGTTCCAATAATGTTGTGGTCCTTGGGTTTAGGAACTAGCTCTCATACCTTGCATCTTTTGAATTGATTCAGCTCCTCTTGCATGACCTCAATCCAATGAGGGTTTAGGATTGCTTCTTCAAACTTCTTTGGCTCTACTTGGGATAAAAAACTGGAGTAAAGAACTGTACTTAGATTCCTGCTCCTTGTTTGCACCCCTTGTTTGTGATCTCCAATTATTTGATTGGCTGGATGATCCTTTAAGTGCCTATTTGCTGGAGCTAGCCTGTCTTCAGGTTGTACACCTTCAGTCTCTTCATTTAGCTGCATCTCTTGGTCTTCTTCAACATCAGGAGTATCTTGTACTCCCCCAGGACAAAAGCCACCATCTTCCACTTGCTGACTTGCAGAAGAACCTTCTGCTAAGGTAAAGTTGTCCATCTTCTCAATTACACCTGTAGTGCTGCAAACACTTCTTGGAAATTCATTGTTAATAAGTATAGCTTCGTCAAAAACTACATGAGCAGACTCATCTACAACTTGAGTAATCAAGTTGTAGACCCTATAAGCCTTACTATTATTGCTGTACCCAACAAAAATCCCCTCTTGTGATTTGGCAGCAAACTTGGTTAGATAAGACTTATCATTGTTAAGTATATAACACCTGCAACCAAAGATCTTGAAATAGGATAAATTTGGTTTTCTACCATCATGCGTACGCAATCAAAAAGCCGGGGCGTTACAAGATGTGTCACTCAATAGGGTTCTACCAGCCTCTATCAAGGTTCTATTTTTCCTTTCAGCAATACCATTTTGCTGAGGTGTTCTTGTTAAGGAAAATTCCTGAAAAATTCCAAATTCTTCACACAGTTTTGTCATATTTTCAGACTGAAATTCAGTACCATGGTCACTTCTGATTTTGACCACTGTACTGTCCAATTCATTCTGAATTTGTTTAACAAAACTATATAAGATACTTGGGATTTCAGATTTTTGTCTAAGGAAGAACACCCATAAATACCTTGAATAGTCATCTACAACCACAAATGTGTAGACCTTCCTACCTAGGCTGTGAACTGGCATAGGACCAAAAAGATCCATATGCAAGAGGTATAGACACCTCACAGCATCTTTGTTCTCAAGGCTATGAAAGGTGGATTTGGTCTGCTTGCCTTTTTGACAAGCTGAGCATATCCCATCCTTTATACACTTAACCTGAGGACCATTCCTCACTAACTCTTTGCTAAAGAGTTGGCCAATTGTCTTATAGTTAAGATGCGCCAGCCTCTTGTGCCATTTAACACAATGTGAGACTTTCTTATCAGCTACAAGACAAATAGGAGAAACATTGTTCTCACATGCAAAGTCAAGACAATAGACATTTCTCTTCCTATATCCTGTCAGAATGATCTTTTGATCACTTGACCTTTTGATATGACAACCATCCTTGACAAATGAGATGTCATATCCTAAATCACTCAGCTGACTTATGCTAATGAGGTTATATTTCAAACCCTTTACATAAGCCACTTGAGTAATTGTAATTTGGTTACTAGAAATATTACCAAAGCCTTTGATGATTAATTTTTCTGAACCACCAAAGGTAACTTTAGGACCATCCTTGATAGGTGTATAGTCCTTCAGCAGCTCCCTTGTTCCAGTCATGTGCCTGGAACATCCACTATCCAAGTACCATATAGGGGCATGGCCACTTGGACTCACCTGCAAAACAGATTACTTAACCTTAGAACCCAAATAATTTTTGGGTCCTTGGTGCAAGTTAGTCTGACTTTTAACAAAACTACCTGTAGCTCTTCTAGCAGGCAGTTTGCTACTCTCCTTGACACTTGAATTGTGCCAACAATCTATGGCAAAGTGGCCTATCTTGCCACAACACCAGCACTCAAACCTGTTGTACCTTTGTTTGGGTACAACCCTGGCTGGATTATCTACTGCAGCCTTCTTGTTTAGTGCTGGGGCTTTGCCCTTAAATTTGGACTTAACTGTCCAGACAGGTTTTGTAAACCCCAATCCAGTCTTACCCTTTTGAGGTACAAACTCATCTATCAAACGTAAAACAGATTTTGGTTTAGAAAAATTGCTACAATCTCTCTCTCCTTCTGAAGTCTAGCCTCCAGATTTCTAATTTGATCATTCTTAAATGTAATAGTACCCATCTGAATAACAGTAATGTTCTTCAGTCTGGCTATTTCATTCAGTTTCTGATCAAATAACTTGTCTGAATCAGCAGCAGCCAATTTAAGACTAGCAATCTCCTTTGCCTGAGTTTTGGCTAAGGTTTTGCTTTTCTTCAAGGCCTGCAACAAGTCCCTATATTCATCAATTAACTGATGAATATCTCCCTCAGATTCAGACCCACCCACATCACTTGATGCAGATGTATCTTATTCTGACTCAGTACTAGAAATTGAACTAGAGGAATAACTTGGCCATGATCCTGGATTTTATCTCCTTCAGATAAGGCCATAAGCCCTTTGTACTGATTGTCCTCATGCTCATAAATTGAATTCATTAACTGCATGAACTCAACTTCCTCCTCTTCAGCAAACAATCCAATATAGTCTTCTGATTCTGTTTCTGAAGATGACTGATCTGTCAGACTTTTGTCCTTCTTAGCAACAAAGGACTTTTCCTTTTTACCCTTAAACTGAGTCTTCTTTCTGTCAGTTGACTCCTTCCTCTTTTCAGGACAGTCAACCACTACATGTCCCTGTCTATTGCAGCAATAGCACATAATCTTTGAAGATGTAGTTTTGCTTGGCTTGGATCTGCTTCTGTCATTCCTTGATAACTTTCTTTTCTGATAATAGTCATCTTTTGGATGAGAAGTGGAAGGCTTAGACCTCCACTGCTTCTTCTTCAGAAGCTTTTGAAAATGCCTAGTGAAAGCTGCAAAGTCTTCATCACTTTCACTGCTATCTGAATTCTTGCTTTCTGAATTATTTGTCACAGCCTCAGCAACTATTTGAGGTGGAGATGGATACTTGCTTCTATACTTCCTAGTGGCTTCAGTTTTGAAGGCCATAGATCTTTCCTTGTGCTCCACTCTAGTTGTCTTCTCTTCCTCCTTTCTAGCCAATAACTGCATCTCATAAGATAACAGTTTTCCAAACAAAGTTGGAGGAGGTATATCAGCTAATTTGGACATTTTCCTAATGGAACAAATCTTGGTGTCCCAGTCCTTAGTCAGGGATCTTAAAAACTTGTCATTCAGCTCATAGTTGCTGAATTCTCTTCCATAGGACATCAATTCATTAACTATCCTATAGAACTTCTTGTAGCATTTAGTAATGCTATCAGACTTTCCTTGTCTGAAGCTTTCATATTCCTGATTTAACAAAGACTTCCTGTCTTGTCATACTTCTTCTGATCCCTCCATATAGACTATTAATGTGTCCCACATTTCTTTAGAAGTTTTACAATGAATTAAGTTCTGAAATGTTGCACATCAATAGCACTAACAATTATATTCTGAGCCCTCTTATCCATAGTGGCCAGAATTATTTCATCTTTAGTCATTTCAGAAAAGACCTTGGGAGTTTTCTGATTTGCATCTAGAATGGATATCTTCATTGGCACATATGACCCTTCTTTAACTGTAATGTATATTCTTGGGTCAGATGCTTCCATAAAGAGTCTAACCCTCTCCTTCCAAATGCCAAAAATCCCTTTTCTATAGATTGGAAATTTCATGGACCCCAGCTCTTTGTGATTCTCACTAGAACCCATTTTCTTGATTCTTGTTTATTCTGATTCTGCCTACAGGATCTTACTCAGACTGTTATGTCCTTTTTGAGGAACCTCCCTCTGATACCACTTGAAAGAAATAGTGCCTAATGTTGGAGTTACCATTGTGATCTGGAAGTGATCAAACATGTAATCTCACTGCCAACGCGATATGGGCCTGCAAGGTCGCACATAAGAGATGTGGAGAAGTTGGATGATTGATTGTGTTGGTAAAGGTTGCCAATCACCGACCTGAATGGGGTTGTGGCCAAAGTGTTGCCTTAAAGAATCATCGGGTTGGGCAAATGTTGCCTTGGAGGGCTGGTAAGGATTGTCGTCCGAGGGTCGATAACATTCGTCGAGAATCGTCTTTCTGATTCCCGCCGATCGGCGAGAATCGTCTCTCATATTCTCGCCGATCGATGAGAATCGTCGAGAATCAATATGCTGATTCTCGACGATCGACGAGTTCGATAAGTATCGTCGACCACGGCTCGACGATCGACGAGATTCGTCGTGTATCATCAAGTGCGGCTCGACGATCGGCGAGAATCGTCGAGTATTGTACTCTGATTCTCGCTGATCCATGGTGATGCTCGCTGATCGATTCTTGCCGATTCTGACCGACTCTCGCCGATTGATACTCGAAGATTCTGAACCCTATTTCTGGGTGGTCTGCGGATATCGATTTTCCTAGGTTTATTTATACCTTTGGTATAAATAGGATACTTAGGGTTTTTCGGGATTACACTCTCTCATCGGCTGATAGAAACCCGCGACGGAAGAGTTCCATTCCGCGAGCGTTCCGCCGATCCCGAATCCCGCCGCTGACGGAAGCGTTCCGCCGCCTCCGTGATCGCTCCGCTGACCTCCTCTTCTCCGGCGACTGTCGCTGGCGTTGCTCTTCCTGACGCGGACCTAGCAGTCCGTGGAAAGCAAGGTGCGGTCTTCTCATCCTTCCCGATTTTCTGTGTGACGGAAAGCTCGGTGTTCTCCCGCTCGTGTGGACTTCTGTACAAACGTGGATATTATTCTACGTAGAACTCGCCACTAGCAAGAAGACAAAGTTTGGAGCATCTCCGTTGAGTTGTGACTCAACGCCACCGAGGTAATTTTTGCCTTGTTTGCTAACTTCTTGATTCAACGTTCATGGCCCGATCCACATCTCTTTGGGTTTTTCTTGATGTTTTTCTTTTCCGCTGCGTGCACAAGCGTTGTGCCATCCTTATAGAGAAACCCAACAGTGGTATCAAAGGGAGGTTTCGGCCATGATCGTTGTTTTGGAAGTTTTGTTATTCCAGTGCGTGTAAACCTAGGGATTTAGAAGCGTTCTAAATGTCTAGATTTAGTCTTGGTACCTCGCCAAGAACTTCTGGAATTGTGTGTCAATTTCTAATTGTTAGAAATTGTGATCTCCTTAGCAGTAACCATCCCTCGATTTTGTTTTGGATTTTGAATCCAACAAAGAGAGATGAGCTTGTCTACTGCTCTAAGTTGAGTTGTCTTTGCCTTTGTCCAATGCATGTAAATCTGAGGATTTGGAAGTTTCCGGATGTTCAGATTTAGCCCTTCCTTCTATCAAATGTTGATGGTGTCAGGATGTGCACATAAGGGATGCATGTGGTTTTAGAAGAATTGTTTTTCTTTGGATGTGCACATTGATCAAATGTTGATCATGGTTAATTGTTAACCTATAATTGAAAATCCCTTCATCTAATATTAAGTGTTCGGATGCCTTCCGATGGATGACACTCTTCCTGCCTCGATCGATGAAGTGTGGGCTTGCCAAAGCAAGGTGCATTAATCTATCTTGGTAAGGGTGCGAGCGGATAATTGTGATATTTCACTGTCGACATCGGGTCCAGCTTAACTAGGTGACCTCAAAGGTTGAGTGCCTAGAGGCATAGGGTTGGCATGCACCATATGATGGATGCGCATAAGGAGTTATTCACCAACCATAAAAGAATTGCATGAGGATGCAATTGGCAAGCGTTGCCTACCTAAATAACCGCATCGTGAGAGGAACGCCAAAGCGGACTCATAGTGTTGGTGAAATACGGATCTTGTCCACTAAGAGAGTAGCTCGCATGAACTCTCCGAATTGTTAGTGAGGGCTATCATTTCGAACAAAATAGTGGGAGTATTTTAATTGAAGTCCAAATTAAAATAAATTGTATTTGAAATTTTGGTACTGATTTTATTCTGCATAAATTCTTGTAGAATTCCATGGCAAGTGTTTCACACTCCACGTTGTCTCTGAGAGCCATCCTTGAGAAGGATAAGCTCAGTGGGACAAATTACATGGACTGGTATAGGAACCTGAGAATTGTTCTCAGTCAAGAGCGAAAGCTCTATGTCTTGGAAGAAGAAGCCCCCGAGGTGCCGACCGGGAACTCTTCCCGTGCTGAGAAAGATACTTATAAGAAGTATACTGACAATGCTTTAGATGTCGAATTCCTTATGCTTGCCACGATGAACTCTGAGCTTCAAAAGCAACATGAGAACATGGGGTGCAAGGAGATTGACGAGCATCTCAAGAAAATGTTTCAACGGCAGGCTCGTCAAGAGAGGTTCGACATCACAAAAGCGTTGTTTCAGTGCAATATGGGAGTTCGAGACTCAGTAGGGACTCACGTACTCAAGATGATTGGGTATATAGAGAACCTTGAAAGGCTGGGTTTTCCTCTTGGTCAAGAGTTGGCCACGGATCTGATCCTGCAATCGTTGCCGGACAGTTATGAGCAGTTCGTCTTGAACTACAACATAAATGAAATAGACAAGACACTGCCCGAACTCCTAGGCATGTTGAGAACTGCCGAAATCAATATGAAGAAGGCCAAGCCTGCCAGCCCCATACTGATGGTGCATAAGGGCAAGGGCAAGGCCAAGGGCTCTAAGAAGACGAAGGTGGGACCTAAGTCATACCTTGAGCCTAAGTCTTCAGCACTGATGAAAAAGAAAAGCACGGTGAAGGAAGGGAAATGCCACCACTGTGGCAAGGCTGGTCATTGGAGGAGGAACTGTCCTTCGTACATTGAGGGTCTGCAGAAATTGAGGGGAGGTATGACTTCCGCTTCAAATGTTTACGTTATAGAGATAAACCTTTCTGCTCCTTCATCTTGGGTATTGGATAACAGATGTGGTTCTCACATTTGTACAAATGTGCAGGAACTGGGAAGGAGAAGATTGCTGAGTAAAGGGGAGGTGGACCTCCGCGTCGGCAATGGAGCAAGAGTTGCTGCTGTAGCCGTAGGGGTTTACCGTCTTTGTTTGCCCAGTGGGCTTGTAATAGAACTAGATAACTGTTATTTTGTTCCGGCCATAACTAGAAACATTATATCTATTTCATGTTTGGACATGATTGGATTTTCTTTTATAATTAAGAACAATTGTTGTTCTATATTTAAGAATGATGTTTGTTATGTTGTAGCCCAATTGTTTAATGGTCTTTATGTTTTGAACTTGGACCATCTGATCTGTAATGTAGAAAATAATAAAAGACTAAGAACAAATGACTCGAACCCTACATTTCTCTGGCATTGTCGTTTGGGCCATATCAACGAGAAGCGCATATCCAAGCGCCATAGAGATGGACTTTTGGACTCATTTGATTATGAATCATTTGAGTGATGCGAATCTTGTTTGTTAGGCAAGATGACTAAAGCTCCTTTCACTGGTTATACTGAGAGGGCTGAGGATCTCTTGGGAGTTGTACATAGTGATGTATGCGGACCCATGAGTTCCATGGCTAGAGGTGGGTATTTCTACTTTGTTACATTTACTGATGATTTCAGTAGATATGGATATGTGTATCTTAAGAAGTGCAAATCCGAGACCTTTGAAAAGTTCAAAGAGTTCAAGAATGAAGTAGAAAACCAGTTGGGTAAAAGGGTTAAAGAACTCCGATCTGATCGAGGTGGCGAATACCTGAGTCATGAGTTCCGTGATCATCTGAAAGAGTGTGGTATTGTATCACAGCTCACTCCACCTAGAACACCACAACATAATGGTGTGTCTGAGAGGAGAAATTGTACTCTGTTAGACATGGTACGTTCGATGATGAGTCATGCAGACTTGCCTGTTTCCTTTTGGGGTTTTGCTTTAGAGACTGCTGCAATGACATTGAATTGCGCTCCAACGAAAACGGTTCTGAAGACACCATATGAGATATGGACTGGGAAGCGTCCTAGTATGTCGTTCATTAAAATTTGGGGCTGTGAGGCATACGTGAGACGTCAAATGCCTGACAAGCTGGAACCCAAATCGGATAAATGTTATCTGGTGGGATATCCTAAGGAAACGAAAGGGTATTACTTTTACCTACCGTCTGAGGGCAAAGTGTTTGTCGCAAGGACTGGTGTCTTCTTGGAGAAAGAGTTCTTATCAAGAAAGACTGAAAAGGTAGAGCTTGAAGAAGTTCAAGAACCACATGTAGTGAATGAACCGGAATTGGATTCTGAGACAGGACTACAAGATGTTGTAGCTAGAGAACCTGCTCAGGGAACACAAGTCCTACGTAGATCTGGTAGACCGAGGTTTGAGCCTGAGAGATATGGATTTCTCGTGTCTCAAATAGGTAATGTGTTGCTTATGGATCATGATGATGAACCAGCAACCTACCAAGAGGCTATGAATGGACCGGACTCCGACAAATGGCTTGAGGCTATGAAATCCGAAATGGACTCCATGTATGCAAACCAAGTTTGGAACTTGGTGGAACCACCTGAAGGGGTACGACCCATAGGGTGCAAGTCGGTCTTCAAGAAGAAGAGCGACATGGATGGGAATGTACAGACATTCAAAGGGCGACTGGTGGCTAAGAGTTTCAAGCAAATTCATGGTATTGACTATGATGAGACCTTTTCCCCTGTTGCTATGGTGAAGTCCATTTGGATATTGCTTGCTATTGCTGCGTATTATGACTACGAGATCTGGCAGATGGATGTCAAAACGGCTTTCCTTAATGGAAACCTCCTTGAGGAAGTGTATATGACACAACCCGAGGGTTTTGTATCCCCAGATGAAGCCACTAAAATATGCAAGCTGAATAAGTCCATTTATGGACTGAAACAGGCCTCTCGAAGTTGGAATCTTCATTTTGATGAGAAAATCAAAGAGTTTGGTTTCATCAAGAATGAAGATGAGCCTTGTGTTTACAAGCGAATCAGTGGGAGCATTGTTGTCTTCCTGATATTGTATGTAGATGACATACTGTTGATTGGGAATGACATTCCTACCCTGAAAGTTGTTAAGAACAACCTAGGGAACTGCTTTTCAATGAAGGATTTGGGTGAAGCGACTTATATACTCGGTATTAAGATCTATAGAGATAGATCGAAGAAGTTGCTGGGTTTGACCCAGAGTACGTACATCGAAAAGGTGTTGAAGCGGTTCAACATACTTGAGTCCAAGAAAGGATTTTTGCCCATGTCTCATGGTGTGAATCTCTCTAAGGACCAGTGTCCAAAGTCTTGTGAAGATAAGGACCGCATTAAGTTGATTCCATATGCTTCGGCAATTGGATCAATCATGTACGCGATGTTATGTACTCGACCCGATGTCTCCTTTGCTTTGAGCATGACTAGCAGGTATCAGTCAGACCCCGGTGAGTGTCACTGGATTGCAGTCAAGAATATCCTGAAGTACTTGAGAAGAACTAAGGATGTGTTCTTGGTGTATGGTGGAGAGGAAGAGCTCGTTGTAAGTGGTTACACGGATGCTAGCTTCCAAACTGATCGAGACGACTCCAAGTCTCAGTCAGGTTTTGTGTTTTGCCTGAATGGAGGAGCTATGAGCTGGAAGATTTCCAAGCAAGAGACAGTTGCTGATTCTACAACTGAGGCCGAGTATATCGCAGCAGCTAATGCGGCGAAGGAGGATGTATGGATTAGGAAATTCATCGGTGAGCTTGATGTAGTTCCTAGCATTGTTGGTCCCGTAGTTCTCTACTATGATAACAATGGTGCAATTGCACAATCTAAGGAACCTAGATTTCATCAGCGCTCCAAGCACATACTTCGGCGGTTTCATCTTATTCGTGAGATTGTCGAACGAGGAGATGTAAACATTTGCAGAGTGCCGACTGAGGAAAATATTGCGGATCCGCTGACAAAGCCTCTCGCGCAGAAAAAGCATGATGGTCATACTAGATTGATGGGTATACGATACCTAAATGATCAACTCTAGTGAGAATCTTGTGGATCGCATGTAAATATGTATTTTTTTGGCTGTTTGTTCATATGATGAACTGTGTACCTGGTTTTTCCTTTTACAATTAATGGCAAGTTCTTTTATTATGTCTTTTTCTATATGATAGTTAAATGTTAACATAATAGATACCCTTAGAATGTTCGCTTCCATGGGACATCAAGTACGTGACTTGAATGTGAGAGCCCATGATTTATTTGAAGCTTCATTCTTAAAGGTCCCTGATCGAGTATCATCATAGAAGCTAAGGGTGATGATGGTACATGAAGACTAGCATGTGCGTTGACTGATGACCGGTTCTCACAGGTCATGATATTGTGATATCAAGTCATCACGTTGGTACTTATTAGAGAACAAGCTGTACTGGACAGACCCAACCTGAGACTACTCTGTGGATTGTCATCCAATCGTGTCACGAGTAGGTCTCAATTGACAATGGTGTTGTGATCCTTTGACCTGAAGTCACAGTATTCATCAAGTGAGGAAGAGCGTGCTTTGATGCCATCTAAAGTCTTCCTTGAGAAAGGTTGATGATAAGGGTGGTTGTTGGGCATGTTACGAATCATTTGGTTGTTTGTGTGTGAGCAGATATGAGATTTGTCCTCCTGTATGATAGGAGTTGCATCCATGAGCCCCTTGATGGAACTGGACTGAGAAATGCATGGCCATGCTTGGTTGAGTCAATATGTGATATTGGACTCACCATTTTCTAGAAGTCCGTCCTGGATCAAGAAACTTGGATTGAGCTATTACGAGGGTGACATGGTCCATGCCTCTAGTTCTTTCCGGATGTAAGGGACAAAGGGACAAAGACAACGCTGATACATTGGTCATAAAGACTTATGAGTTATAAACTCTTATTGCTTGGGGAGCAATGATGCATTGCTAGATGCCGCTCATTGTTTGTGAGGTTTTTGCTTTGATACTTTCGAGATCAAGTGGGAGTCTGTTGGAGTTACCATTGTGACCTGGAAGTGATCAAACATGTAATCTCACTGCCAACGCGATATGCGCCTGCAGGGTCGCACATAAGGATGTGGAGAAGTTGGATGATTGACTGTGTTGGTAAAGGTTGCCAATCACCGACCTGAATGGGGTTGTCGGCAAAGTGTTGCCTTAAAGAATCATCGGGTTTGGCAAATGTTGCCTTGGAGGGCTGGTAAGGATTATCGTCCGAGGGTCGATAACATTCGTCGAGAATCGTCTTTCTGATTCCCGCCGATCGGCGAGAATCGTCTCTCTGATTCTCGCCGATCGACGAGAATCGTCGAGAATCAATATGCTGATTCTCGACGATCGACGAGTTTGACAAGTATCGTCGACCGCGGCTCGACGATCGACGAGATTCGTCGTGTATCATCAAGTGCGGCTCGACGATCGGCGAGAATCGTCGAGTATTGTACTCTGATTCTCGCCGATCCATGGTGATGCTCGCTAATCGTTTCTCGCCGATTCTGACCGACTCTCTCTGATTGATACTCGACGATTCTGAACCCTATTTCTGGGTGGTCTGCGGATAGCGATTTTTCTAGGTTAATTTATACCTTTGGTATAAATAGGATACTTAGGGTTTTTCGGGATTACACTCTCTCATCGGCTGATAGAAACCCGCGATGGAAGAGTTCCGTTCCGCAAGCATTCCGCCGATCCCGAATCCCGCCGCTGACGGAAGCGTTCCGCCGCCGCCGTGATCGCTCCGCTGACCTCCTCTTCTCCGGCGACTGTCGCTGTCGTTGCTCTTCCTGACGCGGACCTAGCAGTCCGTGGAAAGCAAGGTGCGGTCTTCTCATCCTTCCCGATTTTCTGTGTGACGGAAAGCTCGGTGTTCTCCCGCTCGTGTGGACTTCTGTAGAAACGTGGATATTATTCCATGTAGAACTCGCCACTAGCAAGGAGACAAAGTTTGGAGCATCTCCGTTGAGTTGTGACTCAACGCCACCGAGGTAATTTTTGCCTTGTTTGCTAACTTCTTGATTCAACGTTCATGGCCCGATCCACATCTCTTTGGGTTTTTCTTGATGTTTTTCTTTTCCGCTGCGTGCACAAGCGTTGTGCCATCCTTATAGAGAAACCCAACACCTAACCACCTAGAGGGGGGGGGGGGGGTGAATAGGTGTTCTTTTTCTTTTGACTTTCAAGGCAGATCAATTGTAAATAACTTTAAACAACAAATGCAATTCTATAACTATCACAACACAACATCCACAAAAACTAACATTCACAGAGTGCACACAGATTTTTATAGTGGTTCCCTAAGGTCTGGGTACATCCACTTTCCCCCTTCGCCTATCTAGTAGTGTACTAGATTCGGCCTAACTTATCCACTTCTTCTCAGATCCTCAGATCTTACAACTCAGAACCCCAAACAGGTTCCTACAACTCAGAGTGACCCCACTCCCACAACTCAGGCACAAAACCCTACCACTCAGTCTTCACTAAGACCTACACTCAGGCTAAACATCCCTACCTCAGCCTTCAATCAAGGTCTACACTCAGAGAATAGAATCTCCTACACTTAGGAACAAAAGCCCTACCTCATCCTTTATAATTTAGGCTTACAACTCAGATCTCTTAGGATCCTACAAGAATTTAATAATACAAGGTAATTAACCACAAATCTGACAAAGAGAGATGAATTGACTGGCTTCTTGATGAGTTCTTGGAAGAACTAGACAGAGATCAACCACCCTTGGCTTTCTTCAAAGCTTCTTGAATTAGAACACAGTAGGGTTGAATCTCCTGTGTAGATGATCTTCAATCAACTGTTATTTTGAGATTCAGATCTCAATCTAAATCTTACTATGCAGCCTGGTTCAGCAGCTGTTCTTCTTAGAAGGAGCTCTCTCTCTCTTTAACTTCTTAGATCTTCTGTTGAAGGTCTTCTTTGTGTTGTTAGATCTCTTGAATAAATGTGATCAATCTCTTGTTGTGATTCCTCTCCTTCTGTTGAAGGAGAAAGACCTTTATATAGGCTTTCTCCATGGTGACCGGCTGATCCGGTTTCTAACAACCTTCTGACAACTCTGATAGTTGCAGTTGACCGGTTGAAATGGCAGTTATCAAGTCATCCAGTCACTTCTTGAAACCACTGTCACTGTCTGAAAGTGTCGAGACATATAGTCATTAAGTGTCGACACAAACAGAGTAAGTGTCGACACAAGTAGACTAAGTGTCGACACTAGCCTTGATGGTGTCGACACAACTCCTTGTGTTGTTGTAATAGCTTCTTGACACTGCTTCTTCAGAATGTGTCGACACTGATCCTGTGTGTCGACACAAGCCTTCTATTGAATGTGTCGATACTGGTTGAGTGTGTCGACACAAACACTTCTTCTTTAATACTTAGTTGAATTCTGCTGTGTGTCGACACAACTCCTTTGTGTCGACACATGCCTTCTTGTGTTGAAAAGTGCTGAGTGTCGACACATCTCCTTTGTGTCGACACATGTACTTTAACTTTGTTGAAGTTTGCTGAGTGTCGACACAGCCTCCTGGTGTCGACACATTTGATGTCGACAAAGTTTCTCTGGGTGTCGACACTGCCTCTAAGTGTCGACACAGATAATGTTGACAATTCTTCACAGTGTGTCGACACAGCCTGTATGTGTCGACACATTTCTTTTGGTGTCGACTCTGCCTTCCTAGTGTCGACACAATTACTCCAAGTGTCGACACAGCTTCTCTAGGTGTCGACACAAGTCTTCATAAGTGTCGACACTTCTCCTCTAGGTGTCGACACATGGACTTAGAAACTTTTCTGCATTTTTCTGCAATTACTTAACCTGCACATATAAACTCAAAGCACATCAAATACACATTGATGTATATCATTGAGTAGGGTGAGGCTTCTTCAAATTAGGTACATATATTCAAATGTACCCAAAAATATGCGACAACGAAGGTGGTTGGAGTTCCTTGGGGACTACACCTTTGTGATTCATTATACTCCCAGGAATGGAAATGTGGTCGCTGATGCCTTGAGTCGGAGAGCTCCGGCAAGGGCAAGTTGGTTGCAAAGGCACGATGAACGTCTAATCCAGGAGTTGGAAGCGTTAGAGATTTCTTGTGTTGACAAGAATTCTATAGCCGACGCATGTTTGAACTAGACGGAAGTGCAATGCGACCTTGCGGATAGGGTTCGACGAGTAATACAGCTGGATGCAAGTATCAAACGCTATGCCAAGGATGGGCCAGAGGGAAAATTCTCCTGGGATGACAGCCTTTTGAGGAAAGAGCTTCGTTTGTGCATCCCGAGTTTGGGTAAACTACGAGAAGAGTTGATGTACGAAGCTCACTATACGAAGTACTCAATTCACCCTGGGAGCACAAAAAATGTTTAGAGACATGAAGAAGCTGTTTTGGTGGCCAGGACTGAAGAAAGATGTCGCCATTATGTGGTCAAATGCCAAACTTGTGCTTTGTTGAAGGCGGAATTCCAGAAGCCCGACGGTTTCTTGAAGTCATTGCCGATTCCAGAATGGAAGTTCGATGATATCTCAATGGATTTCATGCATGGGTTACCGAGATCTCAGCGCCGGAATGATTCTATCTAGGTGACTGTAGACCGGCTGACAAAAGTGGCACACTTCCTTCCGAACAAACGAGACGATTCTGTGGAAAGTTTGGCAAAGCTGTATGTTGAACAGATTGTATGCTACATGGTATTCCTCGGAGCATCGTGAGCGATCGAGATGGGCGATTTACTTCGAATGGCTGGAGGCTAGTCCATCAGCTGTTGGACACAAAGTTGATGTTCAGTACGACCTTTCATCCACAGACAGATGGCCAGACTGAGAGAACCAACAGAATAATGGAGGATATGCTCTGAATGTGCGCCCTGGACTTTGTCAAGAGATGAGAAGATCATCTCTATTTGGTGGAGTTTTCCTACAATAATATCTACCAAGCGAGCATAGGTATGGCACCGTTTGAAGCTCAGTATGGTCGGAAGTGCCGTACACCGTTGGTTTGGGCAGAAGCAGGCGAATCCAAAATGTATAGGCGTAACGAAGTCGATGAAGCGAACTCGACGATATGCACTATTCGAGATAGGCTACTGATAGCCCAGGATCGTCAAGCGAAATACTATAACGCCAAGCACCGGAACGTGAAGTTCGCGGTAGGCGATTGGGTTTATCTGAAAATCAAACCCTTCAAAGGCGTATCCCATATTTGGCGTCTGAAAAAGTTGAGTCCGAGATATCTTGGTCCATTTGAAGTGGTAGAGCGAATTAGGGAAGCTGCATATCGGCTAGCCCTTGCGGCAAACTTGGGTGGATTACATGATGTGTTTCACATCTTGGTACTTCGGAGAGCCGTCAAAGATCCAGCCCAAGTGATCGAGACTGATCGGGTGCCGGTGGAGTATGGGCTAACAAGAAGATTCGGCCCATTCGGATCGAGGAGCATGCCGATAAACAGTTGCGGAACAAGATAATCGGGATGGTCAAAGTTCGGTGGGACAACTGTGGCCGTGAGGAGCTAACATGGGAGCGCGAGCAGACCATGTGGGCTGAATTTCCCGAGCTCTTTCTGTAACTGTTATGCAGTGTGTGTCGAGTTGTTTTGAACGTTTATGGAATAGATTATCTTGTGTTTGACTTCCTTCCTGTGTGCAAATTTCGGGGACGAAATTTATTGTAAGGAGGGGAGGGTTGTAACACCGCAAACCCCAGGATTGGGAAAAAGTTGGGTGACATGGCCTGGCACACGGGCGTGTCCCAGGGCGTGTCCTGCTCGGGTGAACAGTCGGCGAGAGTTCGACAAAAATTCGTTCTCCGAAAAAATGAGGGAACACGCCATCTGACACGGGCATGTCAGAGACCGTGTCCTCCTCTAGTCAATGAAGTCATTTCGATGAAGTTGAGCTGGGGCGTGTCTAGTGTCGTGTATAGGCACACGGCCTGGGACACGGGCGTGCCACATGCCATGTCCTTTTCTGGACGTGCCCAAGGCATTGAGGCCGGGTGAACACGGGCACGACACGGGTGTGTCTTGGGTACACGACCTTTGAAAGGGGCGTGTCACTGGCCGTGTCCCGATCGGGTTGAGATTGATTTTGTGCAGCCTGCTGCACATAGCCACAAACACGGGCGTGTCTGAAGGCGTGTCAGGTGACACGACCCATGACACGGGCATGTCCCATGGTCGTATACTGGTCTGGATAAGTCGGTTGTATACCGCTTAAGGTACACGGCCTGTGATACGGGCGTGTCACAGGCCGTGTCAGGAAAAAAATAGCCTTTTGTGGAAAAATCGTGGCTGTCCATTTTCTCAGTTGTGATCCAATGGCTGAGAGCCCTCCCTGTTTCCTTAAGGCCGAAAATTGAGAAGGAAAATCTCATTTGAGTTTGGCCATCTTCTTTCTAAAACTTAGAGAGAGAAAGAGAGGAAGAAGGAGGAGGAGGAAGAAGAGCCTGCCACCGATAGAGCTGTGGAGTTCCTGTTCATAATCTGAGGCTAACGTTGTGAATGCAAAGCTGCTGCAGTGCTTTTCTGCCGACTAGGAATCCACGGCTCTGAAGCGATCTTCAAGTTTAACGACCATTCTTCCTAGCCATGTGAAGGCTTCCTTTTTGGCATGTGTATATGATTCTCCCACCATAGGGTGGTTTGTTATGGGAGTCTCTAGGGTTGATTCATGGAATCCCCACTCATTTGGCATATAGATCTGGAAATGGAGTACAAAATAGGCATGTTGTGTGAAGCCCATCTGTACAGGTTGGTCTGGATTGGTGATGTTGCATATACGCACCGGAGAAGACTCCGTGATGAAATGTGTAGTTTAGGAGTCGACGGGTTAAATCTGTGAAGGGCAGTAGAAGGAAGTACTGGAGTGGTAGTCTAGGAAAATACCCATAGGATGCTTGTGTTGAATGAGTTATACCTGTGAAGGGTAGTGTTGCAGGTTGGAGACCGCGCGGTCTGTTGTTGTTTAGAGACCGGGCGGTCTGGCGGTTTCTCCTAGCTGGTCTGTGTGCCGGGCTGTTGCTGTTTGGTATCCCAGTGGTCAGGCGGCTTGTCTCAGGCGACTAGTAGACCGGCCGGTCTAGCGGTCTCCTGTGCCAGTTTGATCTCTCCTACTGTTGGTAGTCGGGCGGTTAGCCGGTTTGTCTAACCGCACGACTTGTACGGTTTGTCTTTTGTAAAGCCACATACTCTTGTAAATATTTAGTCCCACATTGATTATTTGTAATCTCTCTCATCTCCTCCATTCTATAAAAGGGAGGCTATACCATTGTAATATATACCTTTTTCGGATAATAAAGTTTCAGTTAAAACCATTTCGGTTTTTTTTTTGTTCGGTTTTTACATGGTATCAGAGGACTCGATCTCTTCCTCATGATTGTGTGCACTCTCACTGCTTTCGTGGCTTGATTCCCCGTCTGTCCGCGCGACCTGTCCGCACGGCTTGCTCCTTTTTTCGCACGACCTGTCCGTCGCCGCCCCTGTTGCCTTCTACCCGCTCTTGCTTGCTAGTCGCCCCGGCCTCATCTTTAGCCGTGCGACTTGTTCTCCTCTGTTCTCCCGACTTTTCTCAAGCCGTGCGCCTTCTTTCCCTTTGCTTTGCTCTGATTCTTGGTCATGGCCTTCCTAGCTGCACGACTTGTTTTCTGTTCGCCCGGCTTGGTTCTCCCTTCTTCTCTTCTTCGTTTAACCATTTGGCTTCTTTCTCTTACTCTCAGCTTGTTCTTATCGTCACGGTTTGCTCCTCTCTTGCTTCATGCTGTTCTCGCACAATCTCTCTTCCATGGCTTACCCCTCCTCCAGACTGTCCGCCTCGGTGGTCACCTCTTCTGCTAGTGCTCACGGTGTTACTCGCGGAAGATGGGTCATCGACTCTGGTGCTACAAATCATATGACCGGCAATCCTTAATGTTTCTCTTTTCTTGAAACACATACTCGGTTGCCCCCGGTCATTATTGCGGATGGATCTCCCTCACCGGTCAATGGGACGGGCATGGTTCAAGTCACTTCATCTCTCTGCCTGGCTGATACCCTCTATGTGCCCAAGCTTCCGTGCAATTTATTATCGGTTACTTATTTCTGCAAGCAACTACGGTGTTTTGTCAAATTCACCCCTACCCCTTGTTCTTTTCAGGATCCGGACTCCCAACGGACGATTGCTACCGGGACTGAGAGTGGTGGCCTCTACTTCCTCGACAATGTTTCTTCTCTCTCCGCCTTCTCCTCCTCCTCTACAGATCTTCTCCAATGGCATCTTCGCCTTGGACATGCTCCTCCCCGAATTCTGCGCCAGCTCTTGCCCCACCTCCCTCCTCATCATCCTCCTCTAAACTGTGATGCATGTCAACTTGGCAAACATCACCGCTCGTCCTTCCCACCAACACAAACTCGGGGCTCTTACCATCTGTTCGACCTCGTTCACTCTGACATATGGGGTCCCGCTGCAACCCTCACCATCGGTCGGGGTAGTTCCTATTTTGTCACAGTCATTGATGATTTCTCTCGGTGTACGTGGGTGTATCTTCTCAAGGATCGCTCCGAGCTGTTCTCCGTTTGGACCTCCTTTTATTCTATGATTACGACTCAGTTTGATACGTCTATTAAAATCCTTCATTCTGACAATGCTAAGGAGTATCTTAGGCATGACTTCTCCTCTTTTTGTATTCACCATGGTGTTATTCATCAAACAAGCTGTATCTACACCTCACAACAAAATGGGGTGGCGGAACGCAAAAACTGTCACCTCCTTGATGTCGATCGCACTATGCTGACTCAAATGCATGTTCCTCGCTCCTATTGGGGCTATGCTGTCCTCCTCTCCTGCTATCTCATCAATCTCCTTCCCTCCACAGTTCTCCACGGTGCTACCCCCTTCTCCATTCTTCATCCGAACAAGGATCCCTTTCCTTTTCCTCTGCTCATCTTTGGGTGCACCGCCTTTGTGCACTCTCCCGTTGCCACCCGTGACAAACTCTCACCACGTGCCACTAAATGTGTCTTTCTAGGGTACTCTCCCACTCAGAAAGGTTATTGTTGCCTTGACCCTGTTACCCACAAGCAATTTGTCTCTGCGGATGTCACCTTCTTTGAAAATGCATCTTACTTCTCTCCCGCTTACTCCTCTACTCCTCCTGATCCTACTTCTCCTACCAACCCATCCATTCCCTCTGCTCCCACTGGTGTTCCGCCATCTCCACCCTCTCCACCATCTTCACCATCTCCCCCATCTCCACCCTCTACTCCACTTTCTCCCTCCACTCCGCTGCCATCTCTCTCTACTCCCGGGCCAGCTCTCTCCACCACGGATACTCCGGATACTGAGGAACCTGCTGACCTGGATCTCCCGATTGCTCTTCACAAAGGGGTTCGGGCATGTACCCAACACCCGCTGGATGCAGTTGTTTCCTACGATCATCTTACCCCTTCTCGCAGAGCTTTTGTACTGGCTATCTCGGCCACTGCCACCCCCCGTTCCTACCAGGAGGCCCTTACTATTCCTCATTGGAAAGCTGTCATGGATGAGGAGATTGCTACTCTTACTGAACGGGGTACCTGGACCCTTGTTCCTCCTCCTTTTGGCATAGATATTATTGGTTGTCGATGGGTCTTCGTGGTGAAGTTTCTCCCGGATGGCAGTGTCGATCGATATAAGGCTCGCCTGGTTGCCAAGGGTTTTACCCAAACTTATGGCGTTGATTACTTTGACACTTTCTCTCTAGTGGCTCGTCTCAGCACTATTAGGGTTCTTCTCTCTGTAGCTGTCAACAGGGATTTGCCCATCTCGCAGCTTGATGTTAAGAATGCTTTCCTCTATGGTGATCTGCAGGAAGATGTTTACATGGAGCAACCTCCTGGGTATGTTGCTCAGGGGGAGACACGGGTATGCCGGCTAAAGAAGGCTATCTATGGCCTCAAGCAGAGTCCTCGTGCCTGTTTTGACAAGTTCAGTGGCATTATTGCGGCCATTGGTTTTACAAGAAGCTCAGCAGATCACTCCTTATTTGTTCGGAAAATCGCCTCTGGTCTCGTTGTTCTTGCGGTTTATGTTGATGACATTCTTCTTACTGACAATGACCAGGATGGAGTATTGATGACCAAGAAACACCTTCGTCAACACCTGGTCACAAAGGATATGAGCTCCCCGAAATACTTTCTGGGGATTGAAATCTCTAGGAAGCCCAACTCCATGGTCCTCTCCCAACGGAAGTATGCTCTTGATCTTTTAAAGGAGGCATGATTGACTGGTGCTAAAACTGCACGTTGTCCTATGACTGCTGGAGAAGACAAAACTTGGACAGATGACTCGCCTCTTCTCTCTGATCTTACAAGATACCGGCGTCTGGTGGGCAAGCTCATATATCTCACGGTAACCAGACCTGACATCTCTTATGCTATTGGCAAGGTGAGCCAGTTCATGCAAACTCCGAGGGAGTGTCATCTACAATCGACACTGAGGATATTAGAGTATATTAAAGCTGCACTAGAGAAAGGACTCCTCTTTCAGAAGAATGGTCACCTAAGGGTTGATGCTTACTCTGAATCAAGTTATGCGGATGACAAAGGGGACCGCAAATCGACATCAGGTTTCTGCACGTTTGTTGGAGGTAATCTTGTGAGTTGGAAGAGCAAGAAACAGTCTGTGGTTTCCAGGTCTAGTGCAGACGCGGAATATCGCAGCATGACATCGACTACATGTGAGTTGAAGTGCTTGCGGGCTCTCATGCTTGACTTAGGAGAGGTTTACAACTATCCTCTTCCTATGTTCTGTGACAATAAGGCTGCAATATATATTTCTAAAAATCCGGTCTTTCATGAGAGAACAAAACACATAGAAGTCGACTGTCATTTTATTCGGGAAGAAATATTGAAGAAATAGATTTGCACTCCGTTCGTCACTTCCGACAACGAGTTGGCAGATGTCTTCACCAAGCCGGTGTCCGCTTACTTTTTCCACATCCGCGACAAGCTGGGCATGATTGATATTTATGCTCCAGCTTGAGGGGGAGTGTTGCGGGTTGGAGACCACGCGGTCTGTTGCTGTTTGGAGATGGGCAGTCTAGCGGTTTCTCCTAGCTGGTCTGTGTGTCGGGCTGTTGCTGTTTGGTATCCTAGCGGTTAGGCGGCTTGCCTCAGGCGACTAGGAGACTGAGCGGTCTAGCAGTCTCCTGTGGCAGTTTGATCTCTCCTCCTGTTATTAGTCGGGCGATTAGCCTGTTTGTCTAACCGCACGACTTGTACGGTTTGTCTTTTGTAAAGACGCATACCCTTGTAAATTTTTAGTCCCACATTGATTATTTGTAATCTCTCTCATCTCCTCCATTCTATAAAAAGGAGGCTATACCATTGTAATATATACTTTTTTCGGATAATAAAGTTTCAGTTAAAACCATTTCGGTTTGTTTTTTGTTCGGTTTTTACAGGTAGTAATAAGAAGTATTGGATTGGAAGTCCAGGAAATACCCTTGTAATGTCTGATGTTCATGGGTGGTACCTGTGAAGGGTAGTAGAAGGAAGTACTGGCGTGATAAGCCAGGAAAATACCCTTGATGCTTGTGCTGCTTGCTGGGTTATGCCTGTGAAGGGAAGTAGCAGGAAGTACTGGTAGGAAAGCCCAGGAAAATACCCGCAAATGATTAGAGCTAGGGATGGAATATGAGTTCTGTCGCTACCATTGAATGTGGAACCTAGCTAACCTTTGATTGTGAAGCTTGTCCTGCAAGGACATTATGGCTATTTGCTAAACGGACAAGGGGATGCCGACCCGCGTTAGTCTGGTTATAGAACTAACGATTTGAGCAACGAGCAAAGCTAAACTATATCCGTGTTATGGTTGTCTGCCATGGGTGTCTAGATGAATTAGCATTTGGTAGAAACACATAGCGAGAGTCTTAGGCCTACGCGCCACGACACCATGGGGGGCTACGGGAAAATCCCAGGTCATTAAGACTGCAATCTCCGGCTCCACTCCATGGAGTAAATGGTCAATGTTTTACTATTGGGTTGCGACCCTGATACGGTGGTTGGCAACTGGTTCGCCGATACACCAAGAATGTACCCTAAGTGCACGGATCATTGGGCCGCGTGGCTGACGATTGTGATGGAATGGATGTGCATGAGAGCACAATGGATGAATATTTCGTTATAAAATTGGTCAACTGAATGCTGACCGTTTCCTTGTTTGCCACTGTTGGGTGGAATGTCCTTGTACAGGTGCTAGAGAGCCAAGCGGGACATATAAAGGCTGAAGTCCCTGCTGCTGTTGCTGCTGCTGCCGCTATCCCTTGAAGGAGAAGCTTAAAATGCTATATTTGTTTATATGTGGCCGGCCTACGCGCCAATGTTTAAGGCCACTGTTGTGAAAAGACTTGTAAGGCCATAAGGCCAACTGTTTTGTATTTGGTGAACATTCCTGTTATATATAAATGTGGATCTTTATATGGTGGACATTCATGTTTGGAGTTCAGTGTCGTGTTAAGCTTCCGCTATAATGTTTTGTATTAGGATGCGCAACTCTGGTATCACTCCGTGACTTCGCCGCCGTTTTTGTGGTATATGGTGTAGGGCCCCGGCCGGACCTTCTATTATATACTATATGAACGGATGGAGTCGTTACATTTTTGGTATCAGCTGTCTCGGTCTTTCCCTTTCGAATTCATGGTCGAATTCTTTTATGGGGTGGTGAGCACGTGTCTGTGTGAACTATGTTAAGACTTATGAACTCGTGAATGTCCACTTTAGGAATGCAAATACATGTGTTTGAGGAACCTGCGCGTTCCTATCTTTTTGTTATTGCTTGTGTGCGGTCGCTAATGTGCGTGTCTTGTTCACCTATAGGTGACACGGAGTCGCGCTGGGAAATCAGAGCCCCAACGTTCTGATGAAAGTACAACACCAGCTGAGGTTCCTACACCTCTGCCTTCTGCAGAAACTGTGCGATTAGTTGCTGAGGCATTGTTTGCCATGATTCAAGAACAGTCGATTGAGCAGGTTCAATGGCAGGCGCAGTCGGCATTGAGGCCACAACAGGTTGCGGCTAGGCCAGAACCTATTGCCGCGGTGGCACCTCGAGCAGCTGAGAGGCAGGTGACGCAGTTCATGAGCTTTAACCCGCCTACGTTTTTGGGAGTAGGATCTCCTATGCAGGTTGAGGATTGATTGTCTCCCGTCAAGCAGATAATGATGGCGATCGGGACGGAGAAAGATCAAAAGGTCACTTTAGCCACCTTCTTACTGGAAGGAGAGGCGCGTTTATGGTGGGACGAGATGGAACTACACCACTTAGCAGGGAGGCTGTTAACACAAGTATCGATTGATGAATTCTCCCGACTCTTCCTGGCAAAGCACCTTCCGGTGGCACATCGCATTGTCATGGAAAACGAGTTCCAAAGGCTGACGCAAGGAGAATGCAGTGTTGACACTTACCTGCATGAGTTCATGAGGTTGGGATGGTATGCGGGTTCAATCTTTGCCGATGAGCAGTGGAAGACGAATAGGTTTTATGAAGGATTGCGCGATGAGTTGCGGTTCCTGCTCTCTAGTTCAGTGAACCAAGGATTACAGGCGTCGGTTGACACTACGTGCGTGCTGGAAAAGGACATGAAGAGGTTGCAAGGGAAGAGGGCCTTAGCTGTGACACAGCCGGAGTTCAAAGTGCCCGACCTTGGAAATCATACTACAAGAAGAAATGGGGTAAGAGGTCCAAGTCGGTTGGACAAGCTCCTTATACGGTTGCATCGGGTGCAACGTCGGGGGCCTCTTCAAGGTCGGATACTCGTACGTGCTTTACATGTGGAAACGTGGGGCATATAGCCCGCCAGTGCCGGAGTGGTCCACCAAAGTGTGAAAATAAGGCGGGAGCATCATATGCTGAGAAGGAAAAGGCAGTGGTGTAGTCCTCTACCTCCCAGGAGCAGCCCCGAGTATACAATCTTGGCCTGTAGGAGGCTATTAAGCAGAGTGACGTCGTCACAAGTACGAGTTAAGTTATTGATTGCTTTGCTTATTACATGCTTTCTTTGTTGCATATGTGTATGTGGCTTGTGTGTGTGACATGGTTGTCACAGGCTTTGTGATGATTCAGAACACGCTGGCACGAGCACTGTTTGATACGGGTGCTTCGCATTCTTTTCTGTCTCAAGATTTCATAGCTCGACTTGGGATACCTCGTCGTGTGAAGACAAATAGCATCACGGTGGTATTACTGAATGGTTGTTTTATGATTGCTGATAAGGCTTGCGATGTGGCGGTGCAAATAGGAAGTCGAGATTTTTGTTTGACTGCATCTGTATTGCCGATATCGGAATTCGACGTGATCTTTGGTATGGATTGTCTCACGGAGCAGCATGCTTTGATTGATTGTAATGCCAAAGAGATCCTATTGGGCCAGAATTCCGAGAAGGAGACGAAGTTTGCGTGCATGTGAGGAGTGGGCGAGAAGTTGATGTCTGCACTCCAAGTCATCAAGGCCGTTCGGAAGGGGGCGGAGGTATACTTCACGCTGATTCAGACTGTTGAGCCAAAGGCCAGTGTGAGCAATGTTCCGGTGGTATCGAAATTTGCAGATGTGTTTCCCAAGGATCTCCCTGGGCAACCACCCCAGCGAGAGATTGACTTCATGATCGAGTTGGTGCCAGGTGCGAAACCTGTGGCCTGCTCGCCATATCGCGTTGCACCAAAGGAAAAGGCGGAGTTGAAAGTCCAACTGCAAGAGTTGCTGGAGCAGGGTTATATACGCCAAAGTATGTCACCTTGGAGCGTACCTGTTCTGTTTGTGAAAAAGAAAGATGGTAGTTTGCAGTTATGTATTGACTACCGTGAACTGAATAAGCTGACCGAGAAGAACAAGTATCTGATTCCACGGATTGATGAGTTGTTCGATCAGCTGGTGCATTCAGTACGACCTTACATCCCCAGACGGATAGCCAGACTGAGAGAACCAACAGAACGATGGAGGATATGCTCCGAATGTGCGCCCTGGACTTTGGCAAGAGATGGGAAGATCAACTCTATTTGGTGGAGTTTGCCTACAACAATAGCTACCAAGCGAGCATCGGTTTGGCACCGTTTGAAGCTCTATATGATCAGAAGTGTCGTACACCGTTGGCTTGGGCAGATGCAGGAGAATTCAAAGTGTATAGGCGTAATGAAGTCGATGAAGCGAACTCGATGATACACACTATCCAAGAGAGGCTACTGATAGCCCAGGATCATCAAGCGAGATACTATAATGCCAAGCACCGGAATGTGGACTTCGCGGTAGGAGATTCGGTCTATCTGAAAATCAAACCCTTCAAAGGCGTATCCCGGATTCGGCATCTGAAAAGGTTGAGTCCGAGATATTTTGGTCCGTTTGAAGTGGTAGAGCGAATTGAGGAAGCTGCATATCGGCTAGCCCTTACGACAGACTTGGGTGTATTACATGATCTGTTTCACATCTCAGTACTTCGGAGAGCCGTCAAAGATCTAGCCCAAGTGATCGAGACTGATCGGGTGCCGGTGGAGTATGGGCTAGCGACGAAGATTCGACCCATTCAGATCGAGGATCGTGCCGATAAACTGTACGACCCCCTTTTTTTTTCTTTTTATGACACCGGGGTCTTAGGCCCAGAACCGCCGTTTTGCGGTGACTCCTTCACGCCCTGAAGGGTCATCACCACAGAGCGCCGATTCTGCCGGCCAGTTTGATCACAGAAAAGTAGCAGAATAATGAAGTAAACGGAACTGCAGTCCACAGAGAATCACATGTCATAATAAATATAACTCCACGAAGGGAGTGTCCACAAAAATAAACATCAGAGTAGCAAAAACGGGCTTATGCCCGGTACATCAAATCCTCACTACAAAAGATCACTCATGCGGAAGCAGAAAGACTACTCAAGGTCGAGACTCACGGTCCCGGCTGTGTGAACTCCGGAGCTAGACTGCCCCACCTCCAAGCGCACCGGTCTCTGGGGCTGCTCCTCCATGCTGGTCTCCACGATCCCCTAAATGATGCGGTTCGAAAACAGTTAGTCTAAAAGACTAAGTCCTATCATCCCCCTCCCCTTCCCCCACGGCTCCTAGGCATCGAGCGGAGAGGAAGAAAGGGGAGGACTTGAAGGTGGAGAATATCAAAAAGCAGATGGTAGTGGACCTATACTAGCAATTCTATAACATGTATGGACTATAAGCTGAAATATGAAGAGTAACCTTCACTTATGTGAAAACACATAAGCCAAGGGGTCTTCTGCAAGGCTCCCATCGTATAAAAAGTCCCATACCGATTTATACGTTGGGGTGTCGGTTATCAACAACAGTAGATATATATATCAAAATTAACCTTAATTTATAAACTTGCCCACACAAGCTTATAGACCAAGGGGTCGTTTTGCAGGTCCTAATGTATAAGCGTCCCATTCCACTTATACATTAGGTGTCAGGGGTTAAATGAATCGATTATGCTATGACATGCAAGTGGGTATGATGGATCATGCAAGTGCAACACACACACCCAACTCTGTGCACACAGACCTTTAGTTCCCCCTTTTTGGAGCCGTAACCTCCCAGGATACCTCCGTAGTGGCAGACGGAAGTGGTGGGTTGGGCCTCGCCCACCTCTAAACCAGTAAAGCACTACCGGTCAGACCTATCGTACGCCTCAACGCTTGGTGCACGAAGCGGACTCCTGCGTACTATTGCCGGCTGGCGCACCGGACTTCTGTTGGCAAAGTGCTAACCACACTTGCCGAGTCAGCGTATTGGCGTCGGTGCATCGACCCTCCGATACCGAAGACCCATCACCTTAATTTCCTTTCCTTTTATGCACATGCAAATTAGCGTATTCAAGAACCGAGCCGAAGCTCCCCGGACCAACACGTCCGTCTCAAACAATCGAGCCGAAGCTCCCCGGACCCAAAGTCCGCCTTTTAACCATCCGAGCCGAAGCTCCCAGCTAACATCCCGTGCCGTCAGTGTCTGTGAAATGTGCAACCCTAATTACTAAGTTACTCTTTTTAGCTTGTTAAAACAGTTTACGTTAACCCAGGACTGCCCCCGGTATTCCCTGTGAAGGGCTCTCAAGGGGCACTAGGAACTGTGTTGGGATTACGCCCAGCGTTCCCTTTCGCAAGGTACTTATTTTATTATTGGTTGATTCCCTTACCCATTATTTTCTCGTGTTTCGATATGCTAATCCTAGGGTGATTTGACTCCAACTCTCCTTGGGTAGGACGATCTTCCGTCGGACCCGAACGCCTCTATGCCCTAGACAAAATCACACCCTACTCACTCAACATCCATAGATGCAACCCACTCTACTTATCTTTCCAGCAAACCATCAAGATCCCTCTCACGTGCTCTAATTCATATCAAAAATGATTTCCTGCAATCTTGCTATATGCAGACCACTTAAGCTACATGAGCCGTAAAAAGGGAAGTACATGAAATACTCATCCAGTACCCCTATGATAATTACTAGAGTGCTAAAATAATAGTTGAAGCATAAATCCAAAAATCCATAATTTTCCTAATTTGTCTGATAATTAATTTAATTATTCTAATATCCAAAAAGCCCAACTTTGAACATGAAGTAGCAATTTCAGACACGATAATGATCCAATAAATTTATGATAATTACAAAATGCATAACCAACACTAAAGCCTAAGTCTTCAAATTTTTCAGCAAGGTTTAGGCCTTTAAATTTAATTTCAAAGATACCTCATAAAAAGTCATTTTAAAAGATTTTACAGTAATAATGACTCCACAAATTCAGGGAAAATTCAGGGATGATTGTGATGGTCTACAAATACCCTAGAAAAAGTTTCATAATTTATCATTTAAAAATAAGGCTATATTTGATTTTGCTCATGAACTTTCAAATTTACGGGTTAATGAACAAAGTATACTAATTAACCATCAAATAATTCCACAAAAATTCCCACATGATATTATTGAGCTAGAAACACTATGCAGCAAGTTTCCTGATTTTTCAATAAGTAATGGCTCTTGCAAGAATTATTTAGTATGTAATCAAAATGAAGCACTTGTGACGTAGATGCCCTAAATAGATATCCAAAAATTCTAACAAAATTCATACAAGATTACTATAGCCTAAAACTAACTCTGCCCATGTTTCATACCCTTTCTATGGGCAGTGAGACCACAATAGCCAAATTATTAATTAGGGCAATACTATTGATTACAAATGAAGTGCTATAAATATTGATCAAAATTCCTCAAGTAAATTATCAGAGGCTCAAAATACCCTAATCCCCTCACTACCCAAATTTGGTTAAGTTTCAAGATGTTTAGCTAACCTAAACCTACACTACAAGTTTTAGGTCCTAAGCTAGGGTTAGGGTTTTGGGGACCCTACCATTTTCATAATTTGTTAATATTTTTAACAGAGGGTTTTATATATCCTAGGAACCTCCTTGAAAAATTTGGTGTTTATCCAAGGTGTTTAGGACTCATGCCCTTCACAAGGCCAAAAGGTCCCTCCTTAGGGTTTGACCTAGGAACTTAGGGCAAATCTATTCCTCACCACCCCATAATCCATGGGGAGGTGAGAAGTGCCATAAAAAGTCAGTGGCCCAAATTTCAGCCTCTGTTGAGGTGATTTGGTCACTCAAAATTAAAAGTGCACTTTTGACCAAAATGCCCTTAATAAGGTATAGTTATGGTTGGGTCAAAACCTATTCAAAACATATCCAAATTAGGTGAAACTCTATACAGGTACCTAAAGTGAACCCAGGGACCACTCACCAGAATTTGGGAGGGTTTGGAGGTGTTTAGGGCACCTAATTAATTTATTTAATATTTATTAAATTTTTACAAAAACTATAGAAATATTTTCTCCAAAAATTCCCATTTTTGGACAAGCCCTGGGTATAGCTAGGGTAGACTCTCTGCCAAAGTTTCAACTAATTTGGGCTAGGGATGAAGAGTGGGCACTCAATTTAATGACTGCCTAGCCCTAAGGGTATGTCCCACCAAAATGGGTGCCCTGGTCAGACCTTACACCCAAATGGGTTCAAATAACTTTTAAAATAAAGTAGACACAAGGGACTACAACTTTCATGTTGAAGGATTTTCCACCAGATGAGCTTAAGTATTTTTAAAGTTTAAAACCAATAATATCAAAAACTGTGACAAAACTTTTATTATTATAAAACATTTCCTATAGTTTAATCTGAGGCCCGCACGAATCTTGAAGCAAAAAGGGACGGGATCCCTTCATCTCCTTCCTTGAGTCGACGGCCAGGATTCATCCTGCCTGGAGCCACTTCCAACCTCTGCCGCCGGCGATCCAGCCCCTTCCCCGGCCGGCCACCGCCACCAACACCTCCGTTGAGGTGGTGGCTATCGCCAGGCGGCGGCTCTGCCGCCGGAGAGGCGTTTTCCGGCGGTTATAGCAAGAAGATTTCTTGCCGGAACCATGAGGAATCCTGGATTTGATCGGGCTCAATTGAGCCCGAATCTTAAACCTAAAGAGTCCTATGATCTACCTGCGAGTTAAGGAGAGGAGGAGGACCTTCCTGGCGGCCTGGATGCGAGAGGAGCGGCGGGATGCCATTGGCGACGGCGGCGGCGCTCGGCTTCTGCAACCGCACAGTGGGATGGCTCGTCTCCTCCAGGTAAATGCTCTAAAATGATCCCCTTGGCCCCCTGATGGTGTTTAAATGGCAAATGGGGGAGAGGGGAGGCTGGTTCTTCAATGGCCATTAACACCATTAAAGGTGTGGCTCGGGTAGAGTGGAGGGGGGCTGAACCCATCCCTTGGTGGCCGGGAAACGGCTGGAATCAACTCCTCTCCCCTAGAGGAGTTGATTGCAGCCATAAATGGTGGCTGTTAGCCTCCCTTGGCCGGCCTTCCACTTCCCCTTCCTCTTCCTCAATTTCTCTCCTCCATTATCATGGAGGGGAGCTCCTTTCTCTCTCCTAGTCACCTCTGGTTGACTAGTCAACCTCACAAGCTAAATGCAGCCCACTTGATTATGCTGGTCATGGGGGTGGGGTTAGCCTAAGTGAGAAGTGGCTTGGGCTTGGGTTAAACCTTCTTGGGCTAGGTTTGACTTGACCTAAATGAGGGTTGACCTGGTCAATTTGACCATCTAGGTTGACCCCATTGGGTTTTTAGTGGCCCATTGGACTCCCTTAAGGTCTAGGTAGGATTATGTAGGGTTACCCTGCACTTTGGAGGTCACACACCCTTAGTAAGGGCACTTTGACCATATTAGGGCTATAGTTGACTTGGGTCAACATGACCAACTGGGTTGACCCCTATGGGTCCTTGGTGACCCATTGGCCTCCCCTAAGGCCTAGGTAGGATTATGTAGGGTTACCCTGCACTTTGGAGGTCACATACCCTTAGTAAGGGCACTTTGACCAGATTAGGGCTATAGTTGACTTGGGTCAACATGACCAACTGGGTTGACCCCTATGGGTCCTTGGTGACCCATTGGCCTCCCCTAAGGCCTAGGTAGGATTATGTAGGGTTACCCTGCACTTTGGAGGTCACATACCTTAGTAAGGGCACTTTGACCAGATTAGGGGCTTGAGTTGACTTGGGTCAACCTGGCCCCTAGGGCTGACCCCAATGTGTCCTTAGTGACCCATTGACCTCACTTTAGGGTAAGGAGGGCATAGGTGGGGTCCTCTAGGCTAAGAGCAGGTCAATTGACCCTAAGTAGGCTAGTTTGACCCATTTAGGGCTAGGGTTGACCTTGGTCAACTGAGCCTCTTGGGCTGACCCTAATGGGTCCTTTTGGCTCTAATGGGCCTCCCAAGGTATTAGGGGTGTTGTGGTAGGGTCTTGGGGTTAGGATGTGGTCCATGGTCATCCTGCACCATGCTCAGAGTTCTACTATTTGCAGACCATGATGATCTTCCACATTCTGTCCCCTATCTCTTGGCCCATTTCTGGCTTCCTAGGGTTTTGTCATGACCTAGTCATGGCCAAAACCACTCTTAGGGGTCTAGTTGGAAATGGGATGTTACAAATCCCAATAAACAAAACAAAGATTTCGTCCCCGAAATCAAGGTTGAGCCTACGGGACTTACTACCGAAGAAAAGGACCTTGTAACATCCCATCACGACGCCTTGTTTGCTAAATTAGGTTTAAAGGAAAGCATAGATCTATGACCATTTCGCCCAATCGGCAAACCAGGATCACAATAAACAAGGATAAGCCCCCAATAAACAAACGATGAGCCTCTATCTGCCTAGAACAGCCCTTAGTAATTTAAGGCAGGAAAATAAATTAACTTCTTGAGGGGTCTGAGAGGTATACCTGACTGAATAGCTCTGGGTATCGTTGTCGCATTAGGTCCTGCGGCTCCCAGGTATGCTTCTCCTGGCCGTGGTTCCTCCACAGGACCTTGACTAGTGGGACCTTCTTGCGTCACAAGACCCGTACTCCTCGGTTGTCGATCCTCACCGGCTCCAAACGAACCGACCGGTCTGAAGCTACCGGCCCTTCGGTGGTCAAAATTTGCTGCTCCGGGCGTAGCAGAGCCCTCCTCAGCGATGAAATATGGAAGACGTCGTGCAGTGCTTCCAGCTCTGGTGGTAACTCCAGCCGGTAGGCTAGGGGTCCGATCCGCTCCAGGATCCTGTAAGGGCCCATGTACCTAGGGCTGAGCTTCTTCCTCCGACCACGCACCCGCGAGACTCCATGCATGGGCCGACTCTTCAGAAACACCCGGTCTCCCACCTGAAACTCCACCTGCCGATGTAGGGCGTCATAGTACTTAGCCTGTCTACTCTGCGCCTAAAGCATCCTGTCTCTGATCAGCCTCACCTGTGCCTCGGTGTCTTCAACAAAATCTGATCCCAACACCTTCGGATTCTCGTCCTGAATCGATGAAAGCGGAGTCCTACATCTCCTTCCGTACAAGGGTGGAGAGTTGTGTTGAATGTCGACCGAGAGCCTAGATAAGCCTGGACTGATCTTCTATCCTTGGACGTACACTATCTATCTTGATTCAACACGATCATCTTGAGCACACCATGATAATGATCAACTACTCACAAAACTTAAGAAACACCTACAGAAGTTTTCTTTCGGGTCAGGGTGAACCTAGATATCTCGGTCAGTCTATCGTTGATTTTCCATTTATAATTATGCCCGGAGTACGGATGAGGAATCGTGTGTATGAAAATCCCTAATTATATCCTTGAACTTCCACTATAACCGGGCGGTGACTGTAATAGTTTCCCAAAATTTCTTGCACTTAACCTTCATCGGGCGACGGACCTCACCGTGCATCACAAAATCCATGACACCCTTCTTCACTCCAGGGAGATACACGTTCTGAGATACACCAAACTTCCGATGATTAAATTTCTCGCTTATACGGGTAGACAACGACTCTATAAAATCTCCACTTCGCAATCAGATTCTTATCCCTACGAATACTCCCGAGTAGCACCGAATATGGTTTACATCCATTTCACTATATTCACGACGCAAACTTTTCTAGATGAGATCTAAGGGAAACCCAAGTCAGTAACTAATTTGCCCAATAAACAAAAGACATGCCCCCAATAAACAAAAGATAAGCCTCTACCTGCCTTGGGCTGAGTATCTTTGATATTACCATGTTATATGCGTCCTAGCTGGGTGCACAATCCCTAGGGCATCAATCTTTGACTTGGGGTTCCAACCTGAATCTGTTGATATACTCCATATTTTAAACCCTCTGAGTCATATTTACGACAACCTTATCCGGGTCAAAATGTTCCCAATCCCAACTGGGTCTCTTCCGAACTTGAATTCCTATCCGACCTTCGGTGTTTGTCGTGATGGTGGTCTCCAGGTAATCTTGTTACTGGCATGAGGGTTGAGACTATGTGTCTTCTACCATTCTGCTAATGGATTATTGGTCTCAATTCTCCTTAAAGCAGTCCTTCCGATTTGAGTAATCCTTGATAGGGACCGTAGGGCTACCTGAGTTTATGGATTAGGTAGCCATTCTCGTGTTATACTCCTCCTTTATTCTCTTTAGGTATCTCCTTAGCTTAACCAAGTTCATACCCAAAGTATATTTCAAACTAGGGCATACTATAAGTTATCATGGTTAGTCGTGTCTCCTAGTAGGTTGAGTCTAACTCATTGACTAAAGAATTATAAGATGAGATCTTCGCAGCCTAAAGTGCTCCCTGCTAGGGGCAGGGTTTGCCACTGGCTACAAAGAAGGATTCCAATTTTTAGATAGCGTACAAATGGAAAGAATGGACAAGATAAAGTGGACTTTTAAATGTGATTTCCCATATGGGCACACCACTGCTTCCGCTGCTTAGTTTGTCCCCAAACTAAACTCGTGCGGGGGTGACCCAGGGTTGTGGACTGGTACTTTTCGATCGAGGTCTCCTCTGATACCACTTGTAAGACCCCCTTTTTTTTCTTTTTATGACACCGGGGTCTTAGGCCCAGAACCGCCGTTTTGCGGTGACTCCTTCACGCCCTGAAGGGTCATCACCACAAAGCGCCGATTCTGCCGGCCAGTTTGATCACAGAAAAGTAGCAGAATAATGAAGTAAACGGAACTGCAGTCCACAGAGAATCACATGTCATAATAAATATAACTCCACGAAGGGAGTGTCCACAAAAATAAACATCAGAGTAGCAAAAACGGGCTTATGCCCGGTACATCAAATCCTCACTACAAAAGATCACTCATGCGGAAGCAGAAAGACTACTCAAGGTCGAGACTCACGGTCCCGGCTGTGTGAACTCCGGAGCTAGACTGCCCCACCTCCAAGCGCACCGGTCTCTGGGGCTGCTCCTCCATGCTGGTCTCCACGATCCCCTAAATGATGCGGTTCGAAAACCGTTAGTCTAAAAGACTAAGTCCTATCATCCCCCGCCCCTTCCCCCACGACTCCTAGGCACCGAGCGGAGAGGAAGAAAGGGGAGGACTTGAAGGTGGAGAATATCAAAAAGCAGATGGTAGTGGACCTATACTAGCAATTCTATAACATGTATGGACTATAAGCTGAAATATGAAGAGTAGCCTTCACTTATGTGAAAACACATAAGCCAAGGGGTCTTCTGCAAGGCTCCCATCGTATAAAAAGTCTCATACCGATTTATACGTTGGGGTGTCGGTTATCAACAACAGTAGATATATATATCAAAATTAACCTTAATTTATAAACTTGCCCACACAAGCTTATAGACCAAGGGGTCGTTTTGCAGGTCCTAATGTATAAGCGTCCCATTCCACTTATACATTAGGTGTCAGGGGTTAAATGAATCGATTATGCTATGACATGCAAGTGGGTATGATGGATCATGCAAGTGCAACACACACACCCGACTCTGTGCACACAGACCTTTAGTTCCCCCTTTTTGGAGCCGTAACCTCCCAGGATACCTCCGTAGTGGCAGACGGAAGCGGTGGGTTGGGCCTCGCCCACCTCTAAACCAGTAAAGCACTACCGGTCAGACCTATCGTACGCCTCAACGCTTGGTGCACGAAGCGAACTCCTGCGTACTCTTGCCGGCTGGCGCACCGGACTTCTGTTGGCGAAGTGCTAACCACACTTGCCGAGTCAGCGTATTGGCGTCGGTGCATCGACCCTCCGATACCGAAGACCCACCACCTTAATGTCCTTTCCTTTTATGCACATGCAAATTAGCGTATTCAAGAACCGAGCCGAAGCTCCCCGGACCAACACGTCTGTCTCAAACAATCGAGCCGAAGCTCCCCGGACCCAAAGTCTGCCTTTTAACCATCCGAGCCGAAGCTCCCAGCTAACATCCCGTGCCGTCAGTGTTTGTGAAATGTGCAAACCTAATTACTAAGTTACTCTTTTTAGCTTGTTAAAACAGTTTACGTTAACCCAGGACTGCCCCCGGTATTCCCTGTGAAGGGCTCTCAAGGGGCACTAGGAACTGTGTTGGGATTATGCCCAGCGTTCCCTTTTGCAAGATACTTATTTTATTATTGGTTGATTCCCTTACCCATTATTTTCTCGTGTTTCGATATGCTAATCCTAGGGTGATTTGTCTCCAACTCTCCTTGGTTAGGACGATCTTCCGTCGGACCCGAACGCCTCTATGCCCTAGACAAAATCACACCCTACTCACTCAACATCCATAGATGCAACCCACTCTACTTATCTTTCTAGCAAACCATCAAGATCCCTCTCACGTGCTCTAATTCATATCAAAAATGATTTCCTGCAATCTTGCTATATGCAGACCACTTAAGCTACACGAGCATTAAAACGGGAAGTACATGAAATACTCATCCAGTACCCCTATGATAATTACTAGAGTGCTAAAATAATATTTGAAGCATAAATCCAAAAATCCATAATTTGTCTAATTTTTCTGATAATTAATTTAATTATTCTAATATCCAAAAAGCCCAAGTTTGAACATGAAGTAGCAATTTCAGACAAGATAATGATCCAATAAATTTATGATAATTACAAAATGCATACTCAACTCTAAAGCCTAAGTCTTCAAAGTTTTCAGCAAGTTTTAGGCCTTTAAATTTAATTTCAAAGATACCTCATAAAAAGTCATTTTAAAAGATTTTACAGTAATAATGACTCCAAAAATTCAGGAAAAATTCAGGGATGATTGTGATGGCCTACAAATACCCTAGAAAAAGTTTCATAATTTATCATTTAAAATTAAGGCTATATTTGATTTTTCTCATGAACTTTCAAATTAATGGGTTAATGAACAAAGTATACTAATTAACCATCAAATAATTCCACAAAAATTCCCACATGATATTATTGAGCTAGAAGCACTATGCAGCAAGTTTCCTGATTTGTCAATAAGTTATGGCTCTTGCAAGAATTATTTAGTATGTAATCAAAATGAAGCACTTGTGAAGTAGATGCCCTAAATAGATATCCAAAAATTCTAACAAAATTTATACAAGATTATTATAGCCTAAAACTAACTTTACCCATGTTTCATACCCTTTCTATGGGCAGTGAGACCACAATAGCCAAATTATTAATTAGGGCAATACTATTGATTACAAATGAAGTGCTACAAATATTGATCAAAATTCCTCAAGTAAATTATCAGAGGCTCCAAATACCCAAATCCCTCACTACCCAAATTTGGTTAAGTTTCAAGATGTTTAGCTAACCTAAACCTACACTACAAGTTTTAGATCCTAAGCTAGGGTTAGGGTTTTGGGGACCCTACCATTTTCACAATTTGCTAATATTTTTAACAGACGGTTTTATATATCCTAGGAACCTCCTTGCAAAATTTGGTGTTTATCCAAGGTGTTTAGGACTCATGCCCTTCACAAGGCCAAAAGGTCCCTCCTTAGGGTTTGACCTAGGAACTTAGGGCAAATCTATTCCTCACCACCCCATATTCCATGGAGAGGTGAGAAGTGCCATAACAAGTCAGTGGCCCAAATTTCAGCCTCTGTTGAGGTGATTTGGTCACTCAAAATTAAAAGTGCACTTTTGACCAAAATGCCCTTAATATGGTATAGTTAGGGTTGGGTCAAAACCTATTCAAACATATCCAAATTAGGTGAAACTCTATACAGGTACCTAACATGAACCCAGGGACCACTCACCAAATTTTGGGAGGGTTTGGAGGTGTTTAGGGCACCTAATTAATTTATTTAATATTTATTAAATTTTTACAAAAACTATAGAAATATTTTCTCCAAAAATTCCCATTTTTGGAAAAGCCCTGGGTATAGCTAGGGTAGACTCTCTGCCAAAGTTTCAACTAATTTGGGCTAGGGATGAAGAGTGGGCACTCAATTTAATGACTGCCTAGCCCTAAGGGTATGTCCCACCAAAATGGGTGCCCTGGTCAGACCTTACACCCAAATGGGTTCAAACCAATTTTAAACTAAATTAGACACAAGGGACTACAACTTTCATGTTGAAGGATTGTCCACCAGATGAGCCTAAGTATTTTTAAAGTTTAAAACCAATAATATCAAAAACTGTGACAAAAATTTCATTATTATAAAACATTTCCTATAGTTTAATCTCAGGCCCGCACGAATATTGAAGCAAAAAGGGACGGGATCCCTTCATCTCCTTTCTTGAGCCGACGGTCAGGATTCATCCCGCCTGGAGCCACTTCCAAGCTCTGCCGCCGGCGATCCAACCCCTTCCCCGGCCGGCCACCGCCACCAACACCTCCGTTGAGGTGGTGGCTATCGCCAGGCGGCGGCTCTGCCGCCGGAGAGGCGTTTTCCGGCGGTTATAGCAAGAAGATTTCTTGCCGAAACCATGAGGAATCCTGGATTTGATCGGGCTCAATTGAGCCCGAATCTTAAACCTAAAGACTCCTATGATCTACCCGCGAGTTAAGGAGAGGAGGAGGACCTTCCTGGCGGCCTGGATGCGAGAGGAGCGGCGGGATGCCATTGACGATGACGGCGGCGCTCGGCTTCTGCAACCGCACAGTGGGATGGCTCATCTCCTCCAGGTAAATGCTCTAAAATGATCCCCTTGGCCCCCTGATGGTGTTTAAATGGCAAATGGGGGAGAGGGGAGGCTGGTTCTTCAATGGCCATTAACACCATTAAAGGTGTGGCTCGGGTAGAGTGGAGGGGGGCTGAACCCATACCTTGGTGGCCGGGAAACGGCTGGAATCAACTCCTCTCCCCTAGAGGAGTTGATTGCAGCCATAAATGGTGGCTGTTAGCCTCCCTTGGCCGGCCTTCCACTTCCCCTTCCTCTTCCTCAATTTCTCTCTCCTCCATTATCATGGAGGGGAGCTCCTTTCTCTCTCTTAGTCACCTCTGGTTGACTAGTCAACCTCACAAGCTAAATGCAGCCCACTTGATTATGCTGGTCATGGGGGTGGGGTTAGCCTAAGGGAGAAGTGGCTTGGGCTTGGGTTAGCCCTTCTTGGGCTAGGTTTGACTTGACCTAAATGAGGGTTGACCTGGTCAATTTAACCATCTGGGTTGACCCCATTGGGTTTTTAGTGGCCCATTGCACTCCCTTAAGGTCTAGGTAGGATTATGTAGGGTTACCCTGCACTTTGGAGGTCACATACCCTTAGTAAGGGCACTTTAACCAGATTAGGGCTATAGTTGACTTGGGTCAACATGACCAACTGGGTTGACCCCTATGGGTCCTTGGTGACCCATTGGCCTCCCCTAAGGCCTAGGTAGGATTATATAGGGTTACCCTGCACTTTGGAGGTCACATACCCTTAGTAAGGGCACTTTGACCAGATTAGGGCTATAGTTGACTTGGGTCAACATGACCAACTAGGTTGACCCCTATGGGTCCTTGGTGACCCATTGGCCTCCCCTAAGGCCTAGGTAGGATTATGTAGGGTTACCCTGCACTTTGGAGGTCACATACCTTAGTAAGGGCACTTTGACCAGATTAGGGGCTTGAGTTGACTTGGGTCAACCTGGCCCCTAGGGCTGACCCCAATGTGTCCTTAGTGACCCATTGACCTCACTTTAGGGTTAGGAGGGCATAGGTGGGGTCCTCTAGGCTTAGAGTAGGTCAATTGACCCTAAGTAGGCTAGTTTGACCCATTTAGGGCCAGGGTTGACCTTGGTCAACTGAGCCTCTTGGGCTGACCCTAATGGGTCCTAATGGCTCTAATGGGCCTCCCATGGTATTAGGGGTGTTGTGGTAGGGTCTTGGGGTTAGGGTGTCGTCCATGGTCATCCTGAACCATGCTCAGAGTTCTACTATTTGCAGACCATGATGATCTTCCACATTCTGTCCCCTATCTCTTGGCCCATTTCTGACTTCCTAGGGTTTTGTCATGACCTAGTCATGGCCAAAACCACTCTTAGGGGTCTAGTTGGAAATGGGATGTTACATAAACAATTGTGGAACAAGATAATCGGGATGGTCAAAGTCCGGTGGGACAATTGTGGCTGTGAGGAGCTAACATGGGAGCGCGAGTAGACCATGCGGGCTGAATTTCCCGAGCTCTTTGTGTAACTGTTATGCATTGTGTGTCGAGTTGATTTTAATGTTTATGGAATAGAATATCTTGTGTTTGACTTCCTTCCTATGTGCAAATATCGGGGACGAAATTTATTGTAAGGAGGGGAGGGTTGTAACACCCCAAATCCCAAGATTGGGAAAAAGTTGGGTGACACGGCCTGGGACACATGCGTGCCCCAGGGCATGTCCTGCTCGGGTGAGCAGCCGACTAGAGTTCGACGAAAATTCGTTCTCCGAAAAAAAATGAGGGAACACGCTATCTGACACGGGCGAATCAAAGGTCGTGTCCTCTTCTGGTCGATAAAGTCAGTTCGACGAAGTTGAGCTAGGGCGTGTCTAGTGCCGTGTATGGGCATACGGCCTAGGACACGGGCGTGTCACATGCCGTGTCCTTTTCTGGACGTGCCCAAGGCATTGAGGCCTAGTGAACATGGGCACGACGTGGGTGTGTCTTGGGTACACGGCCTGTGACACGGGCGTGTCACTCGCCGTGTCCCGATCGGGTTGAGATTGATTTTGTGTAGCCTGCTGTAGACGGCCATAGACACGGGCATATGTGAAGGCGTGTCAGGTGACACGGCCCGTGACACGGGCGTGTCCCATGGGCGTATTGTAACACCCCCATCAGTTGCATGGCATATAACAGAAGGTTCAGCTGGAACCCGACGCCATATACCACAGACAGTCGGAAGGGTTACATAAGAATATTCAAACTATCCAATTAAGACTACACGTCCTACACAGAGCATTCTAGAGGAAGCTTTTTGAAAGAAATTGTACCTATTCACCTAGAGGGGGGAGGGTGGGGTGAATAGGTGAACTTAATCTTTTTAAACTTTTAGGCAGAATATATCGCAGATTTCACAAAACATAAAACAGCAACCACAGAATCATTCACACACAGAGTACACACAGTTTTATAGTGGTTCCCCAAGATCTGGGTACATCCACTCTCCCCCTTCGCCTATCTAGTAGTGTACTAGATTCGGACAAACTTCTCCACTATTCCTCAGATCCTCAGATCTTACACTCAGAACCTCAAACAGGTTCCTACAACTCAGGCTCAAAGCCCTACCACTCAGTCTTCACAAAGACCTACACTCAACCTTCAACAAGGCCTACACTCAACCTTCAACAAGGCCTACACTCAGCCCTCAACAAGGCTTACACTCAGAGAAATGGATCTCTGACACTCAGACACACAGGCCCTACCACTCAGCCTTTATAATTTCAGGCTTACAACTCAGATCCCTTAGGATCCTACAAGAAATTAAAATTACAATGTATATACCCACAACTCAGAATAAGAGAGAAGAGTTGACAGGTTTCTTGATGAGTTCTTGGAAGAACTTTGCTGAGATCAACCTCCCTTGGCTTTCTTCAAAGCTTCTTGAATTTAGAACACAATAGGGTTGAGTCTCTATGCAGCTGATCTTCAATCACTGCTAACTTAAGAATCAGATCTCAATCTGAAACTTGTCTTTACAGCCTGGTTCAACAGCTGTCTTCTTAGAAGGAGCTCTCTCTCTCCAACTTCTTAGATCTTCTGATCACTTCAGTTGATTGTTGTTAATCATCATCTTCTGTTGACAGAATAAGCCTTTATATAGGCTTTCTTCATGGTGACCGGCTGATCCAGTTTCTAATAGCTTTCTGACAGCTCTGACAGTTGCAGTAGACCGGCTGGAATGGCAGCTGTCATGTCATCCAGTCACCTCTTGAATTCTCTGTAACAGTCTGAAATTTGAACTGTTTGAAAGTGTCATCATCACATAATGGAGGATATCCAAGGGTGGCTCTGATGGAATTTGAAATCCACTTTGCATGATCAGAGCCTACTTTGACTAACACCCTCTCCCCCTTTATGACTGCTCTTTCAATGTGATCCCTAAGATCATCTTTCTGAAACCTTATCTGTGCATTCAGAAAGTTTACTCCATCTTTGTAGAAAGGTTTCAACCTTTGGAGCTTTTCAGTTATGAGCTTCTGGGAATCCTGAAGTGCAGAAGTAATAACAGTGATACCTTCTTGTAATGCTTTATCAAATTCTGCCTTGGCTGTAGTCAGAGCTGCAGTTTGACCAGAAGCTATATTCTTCATCTCTGTGACTATGGCATTATGAGAAGATGTTAAATTATCATTCATTCTCAGCTATTCCAAATTCTTCACACAGTTTTGTCATACTGTCAGAATGAAATTCAGTACCATGGTCACTTCTGATTTTGACCACTGTACTATCCAATTCATTCTGAATTTGTTTAACAAAGCTGTATAAGATACTTGGAGTTTCAGATTTCTGTTTAAGGAAAAACACCCAGGAAAACCTTGAGTAGTCATCTACAACCACAAATGTGTAGACCTTCCTACCTAGGATGTGAACTGGCATAGGACCAAAAAGATCCATATGCAAGAGGTATAGGCACCTCACAACATCTTTGTTTTCAATGCTATTAAAGGTGGATCTAGTCTGCTTACCCTTTTGACAAGCTGAGCATATCCCATCTTTAATACACTTAACCTGAGGACCATTCCTCACTAACTCTTTGCTATAGAGTTGGCCAATTGTCTTGTAGTTAAGATGGGCTAGCCTCTTATGACATTTGACACAATGAGAGACTTTCTCATCAGCTACAAGACACACAGGAGAAACATTGTTCTCACACATAATGTCTAGACAATAGACATTTCTCTTCCTATAACCAGTCAGAATGATCTCTTGATCATTTGATCTCCTGATATGACAACCATCTTTGACAAATGAGATGTCATATCCTAAATCACTCAGCTGACTTATACTAATGAGGTTGTGTTTCAAACCGTTAACATAAGCCACTTGATTAATTGTAATAAGGTTGCTAGAAATGTTACCAAAACCTTTGATGATTCCTTTTTCAGAACCACCAAAGGTGACTTTAGGACCATCCTTGATTGGTGTATAGTCCTTTAGTAATCCACTAGGTCCAGTCATGTTCTTGGAACATCCACTATCCAAGTATCATATTGGGGCATGGCCATTTTGACTCACCTGCAAAATAGATTAGTTAACCTTAGAACCCAAAGAATTCTTGGGTCCTTGGTACTGGTTAGTTTACCTCTTAACAAAACTACCTGTAGCTTTTCTAGCAGGCAGATTGCTACTCACCTTGGCACTTGAGTTGTGCCAACAGTCTATGGAAAAGTGGCCTACCTTGCCACAACACCAGCACTCAAATCTGTTGTACCTTTGTTTAGGTACAACCCTGGCTGTTTTATTTACAGCAGGCTCCTTGTTGAGTACTGGGGCTTTGCCCTTAGACTTGGACTTTACAGTCCTGGCAGGTTTTGTAAACCCCAATCCAGTTTTACCCTTTTGAGAAATGAACTCATCTATCAAAGGTAGAACGGACTTTGGTTTAGAAAACCTTGCTACTATATCTCTCTCCTTCTGAAGACTAATCTCCAGATTTCCGATTTGATCATTCTTGAATGTAATAGTCCCCATCTGAATAACAGTAATGTTCTTCAGCCTGGCTATTTCATTTAGTTTCTGATCAAGCAACTTATCAAAATCTGTTGCAGCCACTTTGAGACTTGCAATCTCCTTACCCTGACTCTTGGACAAGGATTTGCTTTTCTTCAAAGCTTGCAACACTACTCTATATTCATCAATAAACTGATGAATATCGCCTTCAGATTCAGATCCACTAACATCACTTGATGCTGATGTATCTGAATCTGACTCAATACTAGAAATTGAACTAACAGAACAATTTTGTACCTAACTTGGTCCAGGTTGATTCTGGATGTTGTCTCCTTCTGATAAGGCCATCAGTTCCTGGCACTGATTGTCCTCTTGCTCATATATAGAGTTCATTAACTGGATGAACTCCTCTTCCTCTTCTTCAGCAAACAGTCCAATATAAGCTTCAGCTTCTGAATCAGTTTCTGAGGAAGACATATCTGACAGACTTTTGTCCTTCTTAGCAACAAAGGAACTTTCCTTTTTGCCCTTGATCTGAGTCTTCTTCTTATCAGTTGACTCTTTCCTTTTCTCTAGACAGTCAACAACAACATGTCCCTGTCTGTTACAACAATAACAAACTATCTTTGAAGATGTAGTTTTACTTGACTTGGGCTTTCTCCTGTCATACTTTGATGACTTCTGTGAAGTGGATGACTTAGACCTTCACTGTTTCTTCTTTAGAAACTTCTGAAAATGTCTTGTGAAAGCTGCAAAGTCCTCATCACTCTCACTATTTTCAGAATTCTTGCTTTCTGACTCATCTGTCTCAGTCTTAGCAACTTTTGGAGGTGGAGATGGAGACTTACTTTTATATTTACTAGTGGCTTCTGTCTTGAAAGCCACATCTCTTTCTTTATGCTCAACTTTGGTAGTATTCTCTTCCTCCTTCCTAACCATTAGCTGCATTTCATAGGATAACAGCTTTCCAAACAATGTTGGAGGAGGAATGTCTGCTAATTTGGCCATTTCCCTTATGACACAAATCTTAGTATCCCAGTCTTTAGTTAGGGATCTCAAGAACTTATCATTCAGCTCATAATTGCTGAATTCTCTTCCATAAGACATCAACTCATTGACAATCTTATAGAATTTCTTGTAGCACTTAGTTATGCTATCAGACCTTCCTTGTCTGAAGCTCTCATACTCTTGGTTTAATAATGACTTTTTGTCCTGTCTAACTTCTTCAGAGCCCTCCATGTACACTATCAGTGTATCCCACATTTCCTTTGATGTTTTACAGTGAATTAAATTCTGGAATGTGGCATCATCTATTGCACTCACAATAATATTCTGAGCCCTCTTATCCATAGTGGCCAGAATAATTTCATCTTTAGTCATCTCTGAATAGTCTTTTGGAGTTCTCTGGTTTGCATCCAGAACTGATACTTTCATTAGCACATATGGCCCTTCTTTGAATGTGATATAGATTCTAGGGTCAGAGGCTTCCATAAATAGTCTAACCCTTTCTTTCCAGATGCCAAAAATCTCCTTTCTACAGATTGGTAACTTCATGGATCCTAGTTCTTTGTGATTCTTTGTTGAACCCATTTTCTTGATTTTCTTGATTATGCTGAGTCTGCCTACAGGATCTTTTACTCAGACTGTTAAGTCCTTTTTGAGTAACCTGGATCTGATACCACTTGAAAGAAATTGTACCTAATCACCTAGAGGGGGGGGGGGTGAATAGGTGACCTTAATCTTTTTAAACTCTTAGGCAGAATATATCACAGATTTAACAGAACATAAAACAGCAACCACAGAATCATTCACACACAGAGTACACAAAGTTTTATAGTGGTTCCTCAAGGCTTGGGTACATCCACTCTCCCCCTTCGCCTATCTAGTAGTGTACTAGATCTGGACAAACGTCTCCACTATTCCTCAGATCCTCAGATCTTACAGTCAGAACCTCAAACAGGTTCCTACAACTCAGGCTCAAAGCCCTACCACTCAGTCTTCACCAAGACCTACAATCAGCCTTCAACAAGGCCTACACTCAGCCTTCAACAAGGCCTACACTCAGCCCTCAACAAGGCCTACACTCAGAGAAATGGCTCTCCTACACTCAGGCACAAAGGCCCTACCACTCAGCCTTTATAATTTCAGGCTTACAACTCAGATCACTTAGGATCCTACAAGAAATTAAAATTATAATGTATATACCCACAACTCAGAATAAGAGAGAAGAGTTGACAGGTTTCTTGATGAGTTCTTGGAAGAACTTTGCTGAGATCAACCTCCCTTGGCTTTCTTCAAAGCTTCTTGAATTTAGAACACAATAGGGTTGAGTCTCTATGCAGCTGATCTTCAATCACTGCTAACTTAAGAATCAGATCTCAATCTGAAACTTGTCTTTACAGCCTGGTTCAACAGCTGTCTTCTTAGAAGGAGCTCTCTCTCTCCAACTTCTTAGATCTTCTGATCACTTCAGTTGATTGTTGTTAATCATCATCTTCTGTTGACAGAATAAGCCTTTATATAGGATTTCTTCATGATGACCGGCTGATCTGGTTTCTAACAGCTTTCTGACAGCTCTGACAGTTGCAGTAGACCGGCTGGAATGGCAGCTGTCAAGTCATCATGTCACTTCTTGAATTCTCTGTAACTGTCTGAAAGTGTCGAGACAGTCAGTCTTTAAGTGTCGACACTTATAGACTAAGTGTCGACACAAGTAGACTAAGTGTCAACACAAGCCTTCATAGTATCGACACAACTCCTTGTGTTGTAGAATCTGCTTCTCGACACTGCTTCTTCAACATGTGTCGATACTGATATTGTGTGTCGACACAACTCCTTGTTCTTTAGTACTTAGTTGAATTCTTGTAAGTGTCGAAACAACTCCTTTGTGTCGACACATCTTCTTGTGTTGATACTTGCTAAGTGTCGACACATCTTCTTGGTGTCGACACATGCCTTCTGTGTTGATTCTTTTACTGAGTGTCAACACATCTCCTTTGTGTCGACACATGTACTTAGACTTCATTGAAATTTGCTGAGTGTCGACGCAGCCTCCAAGTGTCGACACTTTCTTCATGTGTTGAGACTTTTGCTGTGTGTCGACACATTCTTCATTATGTCGACACTTGTACTTAATCTCTGTTGAAGTTTGCTGAGTGTCGACACAGCCTCCTAGTGTCGACACTTGTACTTGAGCTTTGTTGAACTTTTACTGAGTGTCGACACAGCCTCCAGGTGTCGACACTTTTGATGTCGATAAAGTTCCTCTAGGTGTCGACACTGCTTCTAAGTGTCGACACAGCTTCCCTGGACATTTCTTCATTGTGTGTCGACACAACATGTATGTGTCGACACTTTCCTTCTGGTGTCGACTCTGCATCCCTGGTGTCGACACAATTACTCCAAGTGTCGACACTGCTTCTCTGGGTGTCAACACAAGCCTTCTTAAGTGTCGACACTTTTCTTCTAGGTGTCGACACATGGACTTAGAAACTTTTCAGCTTTCCCTGCAATTACTTAACCTGCACAAGGTAACTCAAAATACATCAAATACACCTTGATGTATATCATTGAGTAGGGTGAGGCTTCTTCAAATCAGGTACATATTTTCCAATGTGCCCAACAATCTCCCCCTATTTGGAGAAGTCATAACCCTTAGTCAATGATATACACCATACATAACAAATTCACAGTATGATGTAAAACATGATTATATAACAGGGTAAGTACATAAACATGTATAAACAAAACATGTATACACAAATATCTCAGAACATTAATATAATAGATTTAACATATATCACATTGTTCTAACAACTTTAACATATTCATTATTCAAAAGTTTACAGAAAGTTGAATGCAACTGATTACACATAGTAAACTTAAGAAAATTCCTATCCTAAGGCTGCTCAGGCTCCTTGATCACAATGCCCTTTCCTGATTGTATCTTTGCTTGGACTGGGGCTTCAGTATCTTCAGCATTAGCAGGCTTCTTTCCCTTAAGATCTTTTTTTTTTCAATTCTTCAGCCTTGATCTTCTACCTTTCAAAGTAATGATAAGGCTTTGGAAAGTACTTGGTAGGCTCCTGGGCAGTAGGAGGTAGCTTTCCCATCTTAGCCTTTCTTCTATATTGAACAATAGCCTCTTGCCTGTTCTCATGCTTCCTCCACTCCAGTTCAAAATACCACTTGTTTCTATCCTGGATATTATCCTTGGCAGCCTTCCACGCAGTCAAGATGATATTCCTGGAAGTGGGGCTCCATTGTTCAAAATCAGGCCTCAATTCAGCTTGCTCCCTGAATCTCTTCTTAGATAATTGGGCTTCTTGTTCTTTCTGCAAAGCCTCTTGTTCTTTCAGTATAGCCTCTGCCACTGGCTGAACTACTTTTTCTATGATGACATTTTGATTTCCTTCAGGAGGACTATACATTGACTGTATCTCTTGATGTATCATATCAAAGTCTGGTGGAGGGTATATTACTTGAGCCACTTCAGCTTGCTCCCCTCCAAGATATGCAGGATTAATTCCAGACTCTGCAACATCGTCATCATCACATAATGGAGGATATCCAAGGGTGGCTCTGATGGAATTTGAAATCCACTTTGCATGATCAGAGCCTGCTTTGACTAACACTCTCTCCCCCTTTATGACTACTCTTTCAATGTGATCCCTAAGATCATCTTTCTGAAACCTTATCTGTGCATTCAGATAGTTTACTCCATCTTTGTAGAAAGGTTTCAACCTTTGGAGCTTTTTAGTTATGAGCTTCTGGGAATCCTGAAGTGCAGAAGTAACAACAGTGATACCTTCTTGTAATGCTTTATCAAATTCTGCCTTGGCTGTAGTCAGAGCTGCAGTTTGACCAGAAGCTATATTCTTCATTTCTGTGACTATGGCATTATTAGAAACTGTTAAATTATCATTCATTCTCAGCTATTCCAAATTCTTCACACAGTTTTGTCATACTGTCAGACTGAAATTCAGTACTATGGTCACTTCTGATTTTGACCACTGTACTGTCCAATTCATTCTGAATTTGTTTAATAAAGCTATATAAGATACTTGGAGTTTCAGATTTCTGTCTAAGGAAGAACACCCAGGAAAACCTTGAGTAGTCATCTACAACCACAAATGTGTAGACCTTCCTACCTAGGATGTGAACTGGCATAGGACCACAAAAGATCCATATGCAAGAGGTATAGGCACCTCACAACATCTTTGTTTTCAATGCTATTAAAGGTGGATCTAGTCTGCTTGCCCTTTTGACAAGCTGAGCATATCCCATCTTTAATACACTTAACCTGAGGATCATTCCTCACTAACTCTTTGCTATAGAGTTGGCCAATTGTCTTGTACTTAAGATGGGCTAGCCTCTTGTGCCATTTGACACAATGAGAGACTTTCTCATCAGCTACAAGACACACAGGAGAAACATTGTTCTCACACATAATGTCTAGACAATAGACATTTCTCTTCCTATAACCAGTCAGAATGATCTCTTGATCATTTGATCTCCTGATATGACAACCATCTTTGACAAATGAGATGTCATATCCTAAATCACTCAGCTGACTTATATTAATGAGGTTATGTTTCAAACCTTTAACATAAGCCACTTGAGTAATTGTAATAAGGTTGCTACAAATGTTACCAAAACCTTTGATGATTTCTTTTTCAGAACCACCAAAGGTGACTTTAGGACCATCCTTGATTGGTGTATAGTCCTTTAGCAATCCCCGTAGTTCCAGTCATGTACCTGGAACATCCACTATCCAAGTACCATATTGGGGCATGGCCACTTGGACTCACCTGCAAAATAGATTAGTTAACCTTAGAACCCAAAGAATTCTTGGGTCCTTGGTACTGGTTAGTTTGCCTCTTAACAAAACTACCTGTAGCTTTTCTAGCAGGCAGATTGCTACTCACCTTGGCACTTGAGTTGTGCCAATAGTCTATGGCAAAGTGGCTTACCTTGCCACAACAACAGCACTCAAATCTGTTGTACCTTTGTTTAGGTACAACCCTGGCTGTTTTATTTACAGCAGGCTCCTTATTGAGTACTGGGGCTTTGCCCTTAGACTTGGACTTTACAGTCCTGGCAGGTTTTGTAAACCCCAATCCAGTTTTACCCTTTTGAGAAATGAACTCATCTATCAAAGGTAGAACAGACTTTGGTTTAGAAAACATTGCTACTATATCTCTCTCCTTCTGAAGACTAATCTCCAGATTTCTGATTTGATCATTCTTGAATGTATTAGTCCCCAACTGAATAACAGTAATGTTCTTCAGCCTGGCTATTTCATTTAGTTTTTGATCAAGCAACTTATCAAAATCTGTTGCAGCCATTTTGAGACTTGCAATCTCCTTAGCCTAACTCTTGGCCAAGGATTTGCTTTTCTTCAAAACTTGCAACACTACTCTATATTCATCAATCAACTGATGAATATCTCCTTCAGATTCAGATCCACTAACATCACTTGATGCTGATGTATCTGAATCTGACTCATTACTAGAAATTGAACTAACAGAATAATTTTGTACCTGACTTGGTCCAGGTTGATTCTGGATGTTGGCTCCTTCTGATAAGGCCATCAGTTCCTGGCACTGATTGTCCTCTTGCTCATATATAGAGTTCATTAACTGGATGAACTCCTCTTCCTCTTCTTAAGCAAACAGTCCAATATAAGCTTCAACTTCTGAATCACTTTCTGAAGAAGGCATATCTGACAGACTTTTGTCCTTCTTAGCAACAAAGGATCTTTCCTTTTTGCCCTTGATGAGAGTCTTCTTCTTATCAGTTGACTCTTTCCTTTTCTCTGGACAGTCAGCAACAACATGACCCTGTCTGTTACAACAATAACAAACTATCTTTGAAGATGTAGTTTTACTTGACTTTGGCTTTCTCCTGTCATACTTTGATGACTTCTGTGAAGTGGATGGCTTAGACCTCCACTGTTTCTTCTTTAGAAACTTCTGAAAATGTCTTGTGAAAGCTGCAAAGTCCTCATCACTCTCTCTGCTTTCAGAATTCTTGCTTTCTGACTCATCTGTCTCAGTCTCAGCAACTTTTGGAGGTGGAGATGGAGACTTACTTTTATATTTCCTAGTGGCTTCTGTCTTGAAAGCCACAGCTCTTTCTTTATGCTCAACTCTGGTAGTCTTCTCTTCCTCTTTCCTAACCATTAGCTGCATTTCATAGGATAACAGCTTTCCAAACAATGTTGGAGGAGGAATGTCTGCTAATTTGGCCATTTCCCTTATGGCACAAATCTTAGTATACCAGTCTTTAGTTAGGGATCTCAAGAACTTATCATTCAGCTCATAATTGCTGAATTCTCTTGCATAAGACATCAACTCATTGACAATCCTATAGAATTTCTTGTAGCACTCAGTTATGCTATCAGACCTTCCTTGTCTGAAGCTCTCATACTCTTGGTTTAATAATGACTTTCTATCCTGTCTAACTTCTTCAGAGCCCTCCATGTACACTATCAGTGTGTCCCACATTTCCTTTGATGTTTTACAGTGAATTAAATTCTGCAATGTGGCATCATCTATTGCACTCACAATAATATTCTGAGCCCTCTTGTCCATAGTGGCCAGAATAATTTCATCTTTAGTCATCTCTGAATAGTCTTTTGGAGTTCTCTGGTTTGCATCCAGAACTGATACTTTCATTGGCACATATGACCCTTCTTTGACTGTGATATAGATTCTAGGGTCAGAGGCTTCCATAAATAGTCTAACCCTTTCTTTCCAGATGCTAAAAATCTCCTTTCTACAGATTGACAACTTCATGGATCCTAGTTTTTTGTGATTCTCTGTTGAACCTATTTTCTTGATTTTCTTAATTATGCTGAGTCTGCCTACAGGATCTTTTACTCAGACTGTTATGTACTTTTTGAGTAACCTGGCTCTGATACCACTTGAAAGAAATTGTACCTAATCACCTAGAGGGGGGGGGGGGTGAATAGGTGACCTTAATCTTTTTAAAATTTTAGGCAGAATATATCACAGATTTCACTGAACATAAAACAGCAACCATAGAATCATTCACACACAGAGTACACACAGTTTTATAGTGGTTCCCCAAGGTCTGGGTACATCCACTCTCCCCCTTCGCCTATCTAGTAGTGTACTAGATTTGGCCAAACTTCTCCACTATTCCTCAGATCCTCAGATCATACACTCAGAACCTCAAACAGGTTCCTACAACTCAGGCTCAAAGCCCTATCACTCAGTCTTCACCAAGACCTACACTCAACCTTTAACAAGGCCTACACTCAGCCTTCAACAAGGCCTACACTCAGCCCTCAACAAGGGCTACACTCTGAGAAATGGATCTCCTACACTCAGGCACACAGGCCCTACCACTCAGTCTTTATAATTTCAGGCTTACAACTCAGATCCCTTAGGATCCTACAAGAAATTAAAATTACAATGTATATACCCACAACTCAGAATAAGAGAGAAGAGTTGACAGGTTTCTTGATGAGTTCTTGGAAAATTTTTGCTGAGATCAACCACCCTTGGCTTTATTCAAAGCTTCTTGAATTTAGAACACAATAGGGTTGAGTCTCTATGCAGCTGATCTTCAATCACTGCTAACTTAAGAATCAGATCTCAATCTGAAACTTGTCTTTACAGCCTGGTTCAATAGCTATCTTCTTAGAAGGAGCTCTCTCTCTCCAACTTCTTAGATCTTCTGATCACTTCAGTTGATTGTTGTTAATCATCATCTTCTGTTGACAGAATAAGCCTTTATATAGGCTTTCTTCATGGTGACCGGCTGATCCGGTTTCTAACAGCTTTCTGACAGCTCTGACAGTTATAGTAGACCGGCTGGAATGGAAGCTGTCAAGTCATCCAGTCACTTCTTGAATTCTCTGTAACTGTCTGAAAGTGTCGAGACAGTCAGTCTTTAAGTGTCGACACTTATAGACTAAGTGTCGACACAAGTAGACTAAGTGTCGACACAAGCCTTCATAGTGTCGACACAACTCCTTATGTTGTAGAATCTGCTTCTCGATACTGCTTCTTCAACATGTGTCGACACTGATATTATGTGTCGACACAACTCCTTGTTCTTTAGTACTTAGTTGAATTCTTGTAAGTGTCGACACAACTCCTTTGTGTCGACACATCTTCTTGTGTTGATACTTGCTAAGTGTCGACACATCTTCTTGGTGTCGACACATTCCTTCTGTGTTGATTCTTTTGCTGAGTGTCAACACATCTCTTTTGTGTCGACACTTATACTTAGACTTCATTGAAATTTGCTGAGTGTCGACACAGCCTCCTAGTGTCGACACTTTCTTCATGTGTTGAGACTTTTGCTGTGTGTCGACACATTTTTCATTATGTCGACACTTGTACTTAATCTCTGTTGAAGTTTGTTGAGTGTCGACACAGCCTCCTAGTGTCGACACTTGTACTTGAGCTTTGTTGAACTTTTGTTGAGTGTCGACACAGCCTCCAGGTGTCGACACTTTTGATGTCGACAAAGTTCCTCTGGGTGTCGACACTGCTTCTAAGTGTCGACACAGCTTCTCTGGACATTTCTTCATTGTGTGTCGACACAACCTGTATGTGTCGACACTTTCCTTCTGGTGTCGACTCTGCATCCCTGGTGTCGACATAATTACTCCAAGTGTCGACACTACTTCTCTGGGTGTCGACACAAGCCTTCTTAAGTGTCGATACTTTTCTTCTAGGTGTCGACACATGGACTTAGAAACTTTTCAGCTTTCCCTGCAATTACTTAACCTGCACAAGGTAACTCAAAATACATCAAATACACCTTGATGTATATCATTGAGTAGGGTGAGGCTTCTTCAAATCAGGTACATATTTTCCAATGTACCCAACACTTTTAAAGTTGAAAGAACCCAAGTCTTAAATCCATATCCAAGAATGTCCACATCCACACAACAGGAATGAAACCTCAAATACACTAAAAAGGGTACATGGCCTTATGCCCTTACAAATGTTCACTTAATAAAAACAAGTTTTACATACATTGGCTCGCAGGCCGGCCACACATGATAAAAATAAAAACAACTATTCTAATTGGCCTTCATGGGCCAGCACAGCAACATGGGCTCCAACCCGCTATTTGGTACTCGGCTCCGCAGCACCTGCAAGCACAATTCCACTGCACGGTGGCAAACAAAGCAACGGTCAGACAAAAGCCGACCAAATTATAACGACCCCGCCCCTTACTCGGGACGGCGGTGCTCTTTCCCTGCATAATAATAACCCAGCTAAACAATAAAGTGCAATTATATATTTCGCCACAGGTGTATGCTCGGACGGCCAAACACCCTGTGCACTCAGGACACATAAACGGTGAATCCTGACACTTCAGCGTCTTCACCACCACCCCCAGGATGGCAACAACATGTGAGCATTTAGCCTTTCTGACCACCGTCTAAGGCTCCTAACTATGCCAACGGCCAGTCCCCATCTTCAGGTCTCTCGATCCGAACCACATAGCCTAGGTCCAATTCCACTTGCCCGTTGCTCACGCCGCATATACAATTTAAGTCCTACGCGCGAGCCAAGCTTATCTCGGATCCCAAAACTTTCCAAACAATCTTATAACCCAGTTATGATCAAGGCCGGTTCTCAGACCACCAAGTTAGCAAAACACGTTTCCGCTCAGTTTTTCAGGTGCGCCTTGAAGCCAACCTCCAAGGATCCCTACTGCAATCTATAGTGTAGAAACCTGAAAAACCCAAAGCACAGAGTCTTCTCCGGCAAAACATATCAAATGCAACATCACCGATCCAGATGATACACGTCCGGGTAGGCTTCACACACAATACCTATGCCTATACTTACGATTCCGGACTCTATATGCAACACAAGGGGGACTATTCACATCAACCCCAAGGAACGCCACGCACTCATCGCACACTCGCGGGAGCGGGATTTCCTATGCAGAAAGAAAGAGCTTCACATGCTCAAGTAGAGAATCGTTACCCTTGTAGTCCGCTTTGGCGCCATGGAAAAACTACACGGACGGAAATCTTCGCAACGAAATTTCCTCCACGGATCCGCTCTCAGATTTCGAAATAGTGCTCCGATGCTCCGCTGGCAGCCAGAATCCCTTCCTTCTTCCTCCTCTTTCCAACTCCTTGAGAGAGAGAATGGTTGGAGAGAAATGAAGGATTAACTCCCCTATTCTCGGCCTTAACAGAGCAGGAAACCATCTGGGCCGTTGAATCTTAATTAAAGAAAACGAACGGCTCAGATCCGTTCAAAAATCTCTAGACCTGGGCCGAACACGGCTTGGCACACGGCCGTGTCCCAGGCCTGGTGCCTCGCTCCAGGCACGATCGTCGAACGGAGGAAAGACAAAAGGGCAAAGACACGCCCGTGTCTCACCTAACACACCCGTGTCGAGTTCCTCGACACGCCCGTGTTCAGGGGTGTGTTATGCATAACCGCCACGGCAACAGACACGACCCAAACGAATACGGGTATGGACACGGGTAGGCACACGCCCGTGTCGAATGACATGCCTGTGTCATGAAGCCGTGTTCCTGGCCGTGTCCTTCTTGGGATGAAAACGGCCAAAAATCACCAGCCAGACACGGCCTTGGACACGCCCGTGTCCTAGGACGTGTACCCCAATAACGGCACCAAAAATCCCCTTTTACGCGACCGACTCAAATACGATTTTCGGGGCGTTACAAATCTCCCCCACTTAAGGAATTTCGTCCCGAAATTAAGTAAAGGTACACAAATCTAAATAATACCAGAGTGGAATAACTCGGGGTATTCCTCCAACATAGCTTGCTCTCGCTCCCAAGAAAGCTCCTCACGCCCGCAATTATCCCATCGGACTTTAACCATACGGATATCCTTATTGTGGAGTCGCTTGACTGCAACATCTTCAATACGTACTGGCTTGACCCTTGTGGTCAACTCATAATCAACTAGTACTTGATTATCCACAATGATCTGCGAAGGCTCTTGCACCGCCTTACGCAACACCGATACGTGGAACACGTCATGCAACCCACTCAATTCCGCCGACAGCTTCAATCTATACGCCGCCTCGCCAACACGCTCCAGGATTTCAAATGATCCAAGGTATCTCAGACTCAACTTCTTCAAGCGTCGAACCCACGATACACCCTTGAATGACTTGATTTTTAGATACACCATGTCGCCAACATTGAACTCCACGTTCCTATGCTTGGCATTGTAATACTTTGCCTGCCTGTCCTGAGCGATCTTCAACCTTTCTTGAATTATCCGTATCATTGAAGTGGCGTCTTCCACCGCTTGACGTTTGTATAACTTCGATTCGCGTGCCTCCAACCAAGACAACAACGTACGACACTTCCTCCCGTACAAGGCTTCGAAAGACGCCATTCCAATACTCTCCTGATAGCTGTTGTTGTACGCAAACTCCACCATGTACAGGCGATCTTTCCATTGCTTTCCAAAATTTAGGACGCACATACAAAGCATGTCCTCCATAGTCCTGTTGACCCTCTCGGTCTGGCCATCCGTCTGTGGGTGAAAGGCTATGCTGAACTTTAGCTTAGTACCCAACAAACTATGCACCAACCTCCAGTCATTCGACGTGAAGCGTCCATCTCGATCACTAACAATACTGTGGGGCACACCATGCAATCGTACAATATTCTCCACATAGACTTTGGCTAACATTTCCACCGGATCTTCCTTCCTGTTCGGAATAAAGTGCGACACCTTTGTCAACCTATCCACGACTACCCAGATGGCGTCGTTTCCCTTCTGCGACTTCGGCAAACTGTGCACAAAATCCATAGATATGTCGTCAAATTTCCATTCTGGGATAGGGAGGGACTTCAAGAAACTTCCGGGCTTATGACATTCCGCCTTCACTAATACACAAGTACGACACTTGGCCACATAAAGTGCTACATCTTTCTTCAATCCTGGCCACCAGAATAATTTTTTCATGTCTCTATACATCTTTGTGCTTCCTGGATGGATCGAGTACTTGGTATGATGCGCCTCATACATCAACTCCTCCAGAAGATTATCCGCACTAGGAATGCATAGGCGACCGTCCTTCCTTAGCAACCTATCCTCAACAGCAAACTGGGAATTTGACCCATCTAAAGATTCTTCCAAGATCTATTTCATGATGTTATCCTGAACCAAATCCCGCCGAACTCTATCAGCTAGGTCACACTGAACCTCTGTTCAAAACAGTTTCGCCTCAGCACTAGATTGCTTGTCGACGCAAGATATCTCCAAAGCCTCCAACTCTTGGACCAATCTCTCATCATGTACTGATAACCAGTTGGCCTGCGCCGGAGTCCTGCGACTCAACGCATCTGCCACTACATTTCCCTTCCCAGGCACATAATGTATCTTGAAGGTGTAGTCCCCCAAGAACTCCATCCACCTATGCTGCCTCATATTCAGATCCTTTTGGTCTAACATGTACTTCAAGCTCTTATGATCGCTGTAAATATCGACCTTCACACCGTACAGGTAGTGCCTCCAAAGCTTTAGGGCAAATATCACGGCCGCTAACTCCAAGTCATGTACCGGATAATTTCTTTCGTGAGCCTTCAATTGTAGTGAACCATAGGCTATCACTCTCCCATGCTGTAGCAGAACACAACCCAAACCATTACCCGAAGCATCACTATAGATCTCGAACCCTTCAGTTCCACTTGGCGAACATAAAATATGCGCCGTAGTCAACCGCCTCTTTAACTCTTCAAAAGCCTGTTCGCACTCCGGAGACCACACAAACTTCTGATCCTTCCTAGTCAACATCGTGAGTGGTAGCGCTATCCGCGAGAAGTTCTCTACGAAGCTCCTGCAGTAGCCAGCAAGCCCCAGAAAACTCCGGACCTCTGCCACTGTAGTCAAAGCAGGCCACTCTCGTATCGCCACTATCTTCGCGGGATCCACAACTATCCCTTCTCCACTGACAACATGACCAAGGAACGCTATCGAGGATAACCAGAATTCACACTTGGAGAACTTAGCATACAACTGATTCCTCCGCAATGTCTCCAACACCATATGTAGATGATTGTAGCGATCCTCCTCGCACTGCGAGTACACCAGGATATCATCGATAAATACTATCACGAAGCGATCCTGGTACTCTTAGAACGTCCTGTCCATCAGATCCATAAACACAGATGGCGCATTAGTCAAACCAAACAGCATGACCGTGAACTCGTAATGCCCAAACCGCGTACTGAATCTGAATGCTGTCTTTGGGATGTCGTTCTCCCTTATCCTCAACTGGTAGTAACCGGATTTCAGATCTAACTTCGAATATACCGTTGACCCAACCAACTGATCAAATAGATCGTCAATCCTGGGGATTGGATATTTGTTCTTCTCTGTAAGCTTGTTCAATTCTTGGTAGTCGTTACAAAGCCGCAAGCTCCCATCTTTCTTCTTAACAAAGAGAACTAGTGCGCTCCAAGGCGACGAACTTGGACACACATAACCTTGATTTAGCAACTCTTGCAGTTGCACCTTCAACTCTGCCATCTCTCTTGGCGCTATCTGATATGGAGAGCGTGACACCGGTTTGGCACCTGGTAGCATCTCGATGGTAAAGTCAATCTCTCGCTGAGGAGGGGCTCCTGGGAGATCATCTGGGAACACATCAGGATACTCGGACACAACTGGAATACTGTCAAGACTTGGCTTAGGAGTCGAAGTCTGCACTAGAGTGACAAACAGCTCTGCCCCAGACCGCACTGCCTTGAACACCTGAAGGGCTGACATCAAAATCTTACCCGACCCCTTCATGCCCGCAAAAGTAGTCTCCCGATCGGTGTTCAGACCCAACTTAACCTCCTTACGGTTGCAATAAATGCATGCACCCTGCTCCGAGAGCCAATCCATATCGAATATTACGTTGAACTCCACTAACGGTAGAACCAATGCCCGCAAATCAAACTCCCGATCTCCAATACGAATCTTCACAACGCAGACCCTATCCGTGCGCATCAAGCACCCATTGGGCAGCAACACATCCAACTTGTCTTTTGCCATCGAGGACGGAACCCCGATGCGCGATATGAATTTTTCGGACAAGAAGGAATTCGATGCTCCCGAATCAAACAGGGCTCTCGCCGGAAACTCAAAGATAAATACAAAGCCTAGCACCAACAAAAGTAAGCTAACAAATACGAAAGTAACAACTATGAAAGTTAAAACACTACAATTTAACTCATACCTGTCACCACGTCTGCTTGCTTTATGGCCTCTTGCAGACCAAGGTTGTAGACTCTAGGCTGGGTTGGAGCATGATGGGACGCGGTTGACTCCACCGCCTTCCCTTTCTCCTCATAGGTCGCTCCATACTTCCTCTCGGACTTTGAACGTCCGCTCCAACACTCACGAGCAAAATGCCACATCTTCCCGTAGTTGTAGCAAGCTCCTGGGACTCGACTTGTAGTTGCCCGTAACACATCATCCGAAGGGGCTGAGTTTTAAGTCCTCCGCTTCTTATTCCATATGCGGAAACTTGACTTGTTATTTGGTACCTTGAACTCACACTTCTTTTCTCCTGGGTCCTTCTTCTCTTGAACTTTCTTAATGACCTTCTCCAATGATCGGGCCGAATTGACCAAGGCTAGGAAGCCTTGCGCATTAGGCCCAGCAAGTATTAACTGTAGGTCGCCGCGTAGACCCTCATAAAATCGGTTGGTCTTTCGTTCTTCTTCCATAAACATAGCACCAGCATAACGACCCAACCGTGTGAACTCATGAAGATACTCGTCCACGCTTCTAGCTCCCTGAGTCAGCCAAAGATACTGATTCTCCATCTCCAACTTCTAAGAAGAGGGTAAAAATCTGGCTAGGAACAACCTCGAAAATTCCTCCAAAGGCACATCAGCAAGTTGCCTACCCACTAAGAGATGAAACTCCAACTCATCCCACCACAACCTCGCTTCACCCACCAAAAGGAAAGTCACTATGGTGGTCTTCTGCCACTCCTCAGTTAACGTGGCTATCAGGACCCTCTATATCGAAGAGAGCCAGTCCTCAGCTTGAGCTGGCGTTCCAACCCCATCGAACCTCGAAGGATTAAAGCCCATCACATGCTTAAGCTGCTTCTTCGTAGCTCTCCTCGGCTCTACCAGATCAACTCCTGCGTGCTCCACCACTCTCGGCTCTGAAAGAATTAGTGCCTAACCACCTAGAGGGGGGGGGGGCGGTGAATAGGTGTACTTTTTTTTTTTTTACTTTTAAGGCAGAAAATCTGTTCTGTAATTTAAGCAGCAATTGCAAATTCTACAGCTAACACAGAAACATTCATAGAAATATCACAACCCAGATTGCACAGAGATTTTTATAGTTGTTCCCCAAGGTCTGGGTACATCCACTTTCCCCCTTCGCCTATCTAGTAGTGTACTAGATTCGGCCTAACTTCTGCACTTCACCTCAGATCCTCAGATCATACAGCTCAGAACCCCCACAGGGCTCCTACAACTCAGAGTGTATCCACACTCCTACAACTCAGGCCAACTGCCCTACCTCAGACTTCAACAAGGCCTACACTCAGAGATCACAATCTCCTACACCTCAGGCTCACAGCCCTACCACTCAGAGAAAATATTCTCCTACACTCAGCCTTTATATATTAAGCTTACAACTCAGATCTAGAATAGATACTCAAAAAATTGATTAAACAAAGTAATTAACCACCACCCTGATAGAGAGAGAAGGGATGAATGGCTTCTTTATGAGTTCTTGGAAGAACTTGATGACAGAGATCTACCTCTCTTAGCTTTCTTCAAAGCATCTTGAGTCTGAACTCAGTAGGGTTGAATCTCCTGAGAAGATGATCTTCTATCAGCTTCTGACATGAGATTTAGATCTCAATCTGAATCTTCTTTGGCAGCCTGGTTCAGCAACTGCTCTTCTTAGATGGAGCTCTCTCTCTCGAACCTCTTCTAGATCTTCTGTCGAAAAATCTTCTGTATTATTACTTCTCTCTTATTTGTTGTTAGTTCTTCTGTTGATTCTCATTCATCTCCCTTTCTGTTGAAGGAGAAAGCCTTTATATAGTCTTCCACCATGGTAACCGGTTGATTCGGTTTCTAACAAACTTCTGACAGCTTTGACAGTTGCAGTAGACCGGTTGAAATGGAAGCTGTCAAGTCATCCAGTCACTTCTTGAAATGCTGTCTCTGTCTGAAAGTGTCGAGACTGATCTTCATTAAGTGTCGACACAAATAGATTAAGTGTCGACACAAGTGGACTAATTGTCGACACATGCCTTGGTTGTGTCAACACAACTCGTTTGTTGTAGTTAATACTTCTCGACACAGCCTTCTGTTGAATGTGTCGATACTGATTCTGTGTGTCGACACAAATACTTCTTATTTAACATAGTGGAAACTTTGCTGTGTGTTGACACATCTCCTTTGTGTCGACACAAGTACTTCTTTACTTTAACTTTATTGAAGCTTTGCTGTGTGTCGACGCAAGTCCTGTGTGTCGACACATTTGATGTTGACAAATACTTCTGTGTGTCGACACTGCCTCTATGTGTCAACACATTTGATGTCGAATGAGTATTCCTGTGTGTCGACACTACCTCTTGGTGTCGACACAGTTGATGTAGACTTTGTTTCTCTGTATGTCGACACTGCCTCTACATGTTGACACAATTTCTTCTGGTATCGACACAGCCTTTCCAAGTGTCGACACAATCTACTCCAAGTGTCGACATAGCTTTTCTCCAGTGTCGACACAAGCCTTCATAAGTGTCGACACAACTTCTCTAGGTGTCGACACATGGGCTTAGAAATTTTTCTGCATTTCCTGCAATTACTTAACCTGCACATATAAACTCAAAACACATCAAATACACCTTGTTGCATATCATTGATTAGGGTGAGGCTTCTTCAACTCTGGTACACATTTTCCAATATACCCAACAATCTCACCCTATTTGGAAAAGTCATAACCCTTAGTCAATGATATACACCATACATAACAAATACACAATATGATGTATAACAACATTATATGACAAGGTAATTTCTTAAACAAAACATATAAAACAAATCATCATAGAATAATAATAATGCTAACACAGAACAAGCATTAATCATGTTTTGCTTCAACTACAAAAGTTTCTTTAATAAAAGTTTACATAGATTTTAAACACTAAATTTTACAATGTGATAAAATCTAGTAAATCTAATCTAAGGCTGCTCTGTCTCCTTGATGAAAATGCCCTTGCCAGATTGAATCTTGGCTTGAACTGGAACATCTGTGTCATCAACCAGCTTCTTGCCCTTTTGAACTTTCTTCTTTAGCTATTCAGCCCTTATCTTTTATCTTTCAAAATAATGATAAGGCGTTGGAAAATATTTGCTAGGCTCCTGTGCATTAGGAGGTAGCTTCCCAAGTTTTGTCTTCCTTCTATACTGGACAATAGCTTCTTGCCTAGCTTCATGTTTTCTCCATTCTTGTTCAGAATACCATTTACCCCTTTCTAGGGTATTGTGCTTTGCAGCTTTCCATCAGTCAGTATAATATTTCTAGAAGTAGGACTCCACTGCTCAAAATCTGGCTTTAACTCAGCCTTTTCTCTGAATCTCTTCTTTGACAATAGAGCTTCTTGCTCTTTCAATAATGCCTCTGACACATGTTTGTCTACTTTCTCCAGAATAATATTCTTATTACCCTCAGGAGGGCTGTACATAGATTGTTGATGTAGATTTTGTAAGTTTTGAAAAATATCCAAACTAAACTCTCAACTAGGCAAGTGCACCTATCGAAATTTAGTATATGAAATATCGTATTTAAACTCGGGGACCGTTGAGTATTTGTACTCACAAGGAAGAACTATTATTTTATCAATCGTAAAATTGGTTTTTGCGAAAACGAAAACAAAGGTTAAATTAAGAGGAGAAATTCGATGAATAAAAGGCTAGCACTTGATCTGGAATCCCTTTGGTCTAGAATAAAATCCACGAAATTAAAGAGCACAAGCATCTAAATTATTAACTTCGACCGCGGAGGTTCCAAAGCTACGAAGTGCCTCTCTCGAGAATACGCACTCGACTAACCTTAGGTAGATCGATTAAGACCTCTCGGCCAGTTGAAAGACCTAAGCTTGCTTTAGGCGGTGAACCTCACTAATGGAGTTGACTCCAAGGCGGAAGAATTTTGCGTTCCTCTCTCGAGGGGTGCAAGATACTCTCTTTATCCTTGAGTGATCTACTCGTATCCACAACCTCTAGGTAAATCTAGGATACGAATCTAAGCTCGAATAAACATAATTTGCAACTTATGAATTCGAAGAAAATTTAAATCAAAGATAAATTAAAGTATATAAAATGGAATGCTTGCTAATTTGAGATCAAAAATAAGAATTTTATTCTATTCCAAAGTTAATCATGATCAAGTGCTAATTGGGAAATTAGCTGCTCATCATGATGGGAGAATTACATGAAAGCATAAACAAAGACATGATTAAAGAAAGACTTGAAAATAAAGTTTACACTATGAATTGAAAATGCAGGAAAAACAGTAAAGAAAATAGAATTAAGCTCCCAAAAATCTCCTCCTCAGCATCTGAAGCTGTGTGGAATTTATAGAAAAAGTTGCTGGGTGGTCACGCCCCTAGGTCACGCCCGTGACCTAGGGCGTGTCGGTCTCGGAACCGTCGTCTTTAAGTCCTCTGAACGTTGGCGCGAAACCGCCAAAAGTCGTTAATTGGCGGGTCATGCCCCTAGGTCACGCCCATGACCTAGGGCGTGTCTTGACGGTTGTATAAAAACGGCGGGAAGCAGAAACGGCGGGAATAACTGAAAGTCCACCTAGTGTCAACTACCTTCACCTATGGGGGGGGGATATGTGACTTGCAGTATTTTTGGCGGAATTAAAATTGTACCTGCATAAGAAAATAAAACACCACAGCACAGAAAGGACACAAGCTATTTATAGTGGTTCCCCGATATGGGTACATCCACTTTCCATCTTCGACCTATCTCCCAACAAGGGACGACTCGGTCACTTCACCAACAAGATTGAAATCCAATCCTTGCACTATCGGAAGGAACCCTTCCACACGTAGGAGACAACACTCCCACAACACGGGTTGCACCCAACCCTTACAAGTAGGAACCAACGTTCCTTTACAACAAAAATGAAAATAGAATGTACAAGAAATACAAACAACTTTTGGAGACTAAGGTGTCCCTCTTCGTTCGATGACGTGTTCTTGAAGTCAACGAAGAGTCCACAACCCTAGATCTCTCTTGGAGAGAATCTCCCCGAAACCAGCGGCGACAAGAGGGGTGGCGGCTCGGTTCTCGGGATCGGCGGCGACAACGGTGTGCGGCTGCTGTACTTTGGAGATTCAATCTTCATAGCAAAGCTAGCAAGGTCTACCAACGGTCACACTAGGATCGATCGTCTCGATCGATTCGGAAGGGGAAGGTTTTCCCGATCAACGAATCAAGAGATAAAGGATCTCTGGTTAGACGCGTGAGACGCTGTGCTTGTCTAAGCTTCTGTCGCCGGAAGATCTGGAAGAACCACGATCAAAGGCGGCGAACAACTAGCACGAGCGGCGACGGCGGCAGAGCAGGTATCGCGATCTAGGTCACGTCGGCGGCTCGTGAATATTTTTTCTGCGTCTCTGCTGTTCAAAAATATGCGTTTATTTATACACTAGAATACTCCTTTATGACCGTTGTGGGTCCCACCAGAAGAAACCCCAAGCCCGGTTCAAAACAGTGCCAGCGGCAGAGTCCGGTCCAGCGGTTTCTAGAAAATCGCCTAAGGCAAAATCGGAGAGAATCAAAGGTGATTCTCGTCGATGTAGACTTGTTTGCACGCTCTGAGGTAGCTAGAAGGAGACGGCGAGAATCAACCAGTGATTCTCGACGATTCGGCGAGAATCACTAGTGATTCTCGCCGAATCGGCGAGAATCACTTGGTGATTCTCGTCGAATAATACTTGGATGATTTTTCGTCTTTCCACCTATGAGCTGCTCCTTGACCCATCCTTGCTCCTTATCTGCTCTTGCATTATCACAGCCCTGTACTTGAAAATAAGTACACTCCAATAGAGACAGTACACGTAGGCCAACACACTGATCTGCTCAACGAGGGATTACGTCGTGCAGACCCGTGTATATTGACCTACTGCACCCTGACATTGGTGTGCACTTAGCGTGGAATAACTGCAAGCACAATTAGAAAGATTTTATCAAATACATTGTCTATCTAACTTAGCTTGTTCAGGGGCTTCTTCAAATCAGGTACGTTGTGGATACAATACCCAACAATCTCCCCCTATTTGAAGAAGCCTAAACCCCACAAGGTAAGGTGAATAGAGCGTATGGAATGAAAATCATAAACTTGAAATTGAGTTGAGAGAGATATTCATTATCAATACCAATTTCTTGAGAGCAAACTTGGAGCCACCTTAGCCTTAGCCGAGAGGGTAATAATCTCACCCTATTTGAAGAAGCCAATACCAATTTCTTGAGAGCAAACTTGGAGCCACCTTAGCCAACGTGGAGCCACCTTAGCCTTAGCCGAGAGGGTAATCTCCCCCTTTTCGGCTTCTGCAAATCTGGGTCTGTTGCATTTGACCCCTTGCCCCCCCCTCAGTTCTTGCACCTGTGCTCACACTTGAGTTCCTGGCAGAGGCTCCCCCTAGATGCACGAGCCTGGAGCTTCTGTAGTCTTCATTCCGCATAGTTTAGCATCCCCAATTCAGTTTTGAAAAGACTGAACTTGGCTTCGTCTAAGGGCTTTGTGAAAATATCTGCAATCTGCTTATCCGTGGGGACATAACAGAGAGAGATGTCCTTGTTCTCCACGTGCTCCCGAATGAAGTGGTAGTGCACTTCAATATGCTTCGTTCTGCTGTGCGATACCAGATTGTTGGCAATTGCAATTGCACTGGAGGAGTCGCAGTACATTGGTACTTCCTTGAACTGAAGGTCGTAGTCGGCTAACTGGTTTTTGATCCATAGGAGTTGTGCACAACAGCTGCCTGCCGAGATGTACTCAGACTCTGCTGTGGAGGTTGCTACACAATTCTGTTTCTTGCTATTCCATGAAATAAGCCTTCTGCCGAGGAATTGACACGTCCCGGAAGTGCTTTTCCTGTCATCCCTACTCCCTGCAAAATCAGCATCTGAAAAACCTATTAGCTCGACATCATTGTTTCTCGGGTACCACAAGCCAAGATTCGGAGTACCTTTAAGGTATCTGAGAATTCGCTTTGCAGCGACATAGTGAGATTCCTTAGTGTTCACCTGATATCTGGCACAGACACATGTGGAGAACATGATATCCGGTGTACTGGCAGTAAGGTAGAGCAGGGATCCAATGATGCTTCTGTATTTGGTTTCATCGAAATTCTCATGCTTATCCAGAGACAACGTGGATCCCACTGGAGTCCTCATAGAGGTTTCATTCTCCATACCGAATTTCCTGAGGAGTTCATTTGTGAACTTCGTCTGAGAGATGAAGATTCCATCCTCAGACTATTTCACTTGAAGTCCCAAGAAATACTTTAGCTCTCCCATACTGCTCATTTCAAAATTTCCTTGCATAAGTTTAGAAAACTTTTTGCAAAGATTGTTGTCCGTCGAGCCGAATATAATGTCATCGACATAGATTTGCACCAGCAAAATCTTGCCTTTGACTTCCCTGAGAAACAATGTCTTATCTATTTTACCTCTAGAGAACTTGTTCTCAAGAAGAAAACTAGATAAGTTCTCATACCAAGCTCGTGGAGCTTGTTTTAAACCATATAGAGCTTTATTAAGAAAATATACATGATTGGGATAAGTAGGATTGACAAAACCTGGGGGTTGAGCGACGTATACTTCCTCTTTCAGGTCTCCGTTCAAGAATGCTGATTTCACATCCATTTGATAGACTGTGAATCCTTTGTGCGAAGCATACGCCAGGAACAATCTGATTGCCTCGAGCCTTGCCACTGGTGCAAAGGTCTGGTCGAAGTCAATCCCCTACTCCTGTCTGTAACCTTGAGCCACCAGCCTGGCCTTGTTCTTTATGATGACACCATGTTCATCCAGTTTATTTCTGAAGATCCACTTGGTGCCAATCACATTCTGCTTTTGTGGTCTGGGAACCAGCTTCCAAACGTTGCAGCGTTCGAATTGATGCAGTTCATCTTGCATGGCCAAAATCCATGCCGCATCTTTGTTCGCCTCGGCGAACTTCTTAGGCTCAACCTGTGACAGGAAACTAAGATGCAAAATCTCGTTAATAGTACCTCTTTGAGTTCTGACACCGTCACGAGGATCTCTGATGATCTGATCTCTAGGATGATCCCTCACGTGTCGGAGCTCTAGAAGTCTGGCGTTTGGAGCTTCGACTACTTCTTGGGCTTCTCCTTCTTCTAAGATATTTGTTCCATTTTGATCTTCAACATTCCCAGTTGACGTTGAGGTGGAAACTTTGACGTACTTAGGAGTTTCATCTTTAGCGGTCTCATCGAGACACAGCTGTTCAAGTCGTGCACCTGCATCTTCAAGAATACCGCTGGAGGAATTGCTGTTAAGCAAGCTTCCTTCATCAAATACAACATTAATTGATTCTTCTACCACTAGGGTTTTCTTATTGAAGACCCTATATGCCCGACTGTGGGAACTATAGCCCATGAATATGCCTTCGAAGCATTTTTCACCAAATTTAGTACGCGGGTACTTCCCATTATTCAGTACATAACATCTGCAACCAAAGATCCTTAAGTAGGACATGGTTGGTTTCCTGCCTCTCAGTAGCTCATAAGGCGTCTTACGATGATGCTTGTTGATCAATGCTCGTTTTTGTACATGACATGTTGTATTGACCGCATCTGCCCAGAAGTATTCTGGGAGAGAAGCGTCTTTCAACATAGTCGTGCAGGCTTCAATGAGAGTTCTATTTCTCCTCTCCGCAACTCCATTTTGCTGAGGAGTGTGCGGGGAGGAAAACTCATGAAAGATACATTGTTCTTCACAAAACTCTGTCATAGCACCAGATTCGAATTTTGTTCCATGGTCACTTCTGATTTTGACCACTGAGCTGTTAAATTCGTTCTGAACCTGCATGACAAAACTAGTGAAGATGTCAAACGTATCTGACTTTTGTTTTAAGAAGAACACCCATGTAAACCGAGAGTGATCATCAACTATCACTAGCGTATAGGACTTGCCTCCCAAGCTATGAACTTGCATTGGACCAAACAAGTCCATATGCAGAAGATAAAGACACCGGGAAGAGTCTTTGTCTGCAATGCTCTTAAAGGTAGCCCGAGTCTGTTTGCCCATCTGGCATGCAGGACAGGGGCTATCTTTGATGCACTTGATAACGAGAGCATCCCTTACTAAGTTTTTAGAAAACAGCATACTAATTGTTTTGAAATTAACATGTGCCAATCTCTTGTGCCATTGTTCACAAAGAGATGCACTGCCTATTGCCACAAGGCATACGGGGGTAGATGAATCTAAACTAAGACAATTTAAGCAGAAGATATTTCAGCTCCTAATGCCTGTTAATACCGTCTCAGAAGAGGCACATGATATTATCAGGCATTTATCCTTGCAGAACTTAACTTCATAACCTTTGTCACATAACTGACTTACACTGATCAGGTTATGGTTTAACACTTCAACATAAGCCACGTTGGTGATAGAGATTATACCGTTGGAAATCATACCGTAACCTCTGGTGGCTCCTCGATCTGACCCCCCAAAGATGACTTTGGGTCCATTCTCGACTGGAGTGTAATCACGCAGCAGGCTTCTTGTCCCAGTCATATGCCGGGAGCATCCACTGTCCAAGTACCATATTGGCATTTTGGTGGCCTTTGGACATTCCTGCAAAACAAAATTAATTTCCCTTAGGAACCCAATCGAACTTGGGTCCTAGATTCTTGGTTAGCATACTCCCCCTCGGGTGGTTAACCCTACGAGTGGTCGGCCTCGCAATGCTAACATAGGGAGTCTCGTTATACCTCAGATTAAACCAACAATCCACGACAAAGTGACCAACTTTGCCACAACACTAACAGTCAAATCTGTTGTACCTCTTCCTAGACTCCTGCTTTACCCTGGGAATGGTGGGTACAGCCGGGGCCTTGGATCTGGAGGTGGAGGCATCATAGTGATTACAGTCACATGACTTCTTCACCTTCTGTTCCTTCAGTATAACAGGCTTGGCTTTTGGTGCCTGCTTTCCATTATGGCCGCTAGAGAATTGACCATAATTTCCCATGTGGATTTCCTCAAAAGGTGCCTTGAAGAGACTCTCACCGAAGTTGCGGGGAAAAGTCCAACCATCATATCGGCTCTTTGGCTTTGCAACCGAGGGCCGGAAATGATGACCAAAGGTTGAATCAAAGTCATGTTGGTTGCAAGGAAATCTAGGCTTTCTGAACGCAACAGGACTGGGGGGAGCCTTTCCCTTTTCAGCAGCAGAGGCCTTCTTGACGGCCTTATTCTTTCTCTAGTTCCTGTTTCTCTTGGATGAGGAACCAGATACCCCTACATGACCCAAGCCAGCTCCTTTGGCCTGAGCAGAGAAGGTATCAACTACTGGAAGAACTATTTTTGGCATAGAGAAGCTCTTGACGATCTTCCTTTCTGCCGCAAGTTGTTCTTCCAACTTGTCGACTTCCTCCTGCTTAAGGTCAAGGAGCATAAGAGACTCCGAATGCTTTGAAGTCAGGTCTAGGTGCTCCTGTCGGAGAGAGATCAAACTGGTGATCTCTTCCCTTAGGGAGACACACTCACCCTTAAGGAATTTCACTTCCTTTTTCTCAGCCTTCAATCTCTTACGGCACTCCTCGAAAGTGTTGAGCAGAAGCTCATACTTCTCGAGGAGCTCCGCTTCACGGGCCGAAAGGCTATCCTCAGGGTCATCATCCTGAGACTCAGGATCAGAGTCAGAGTCAGAGAGAGGGGTGTGAGATTTTACCTTCCCAGTGAATGGGGGGCATTCTCCTTCTGAGTCGGAGCGACCCACCAGCCCGTAGTAGGCTTCCTCATCATCACTGGAGTCTGAGGAATCAGATTCACTCAGTGTCTTTGGCTTTTTGGCGATGTAGCTCCTCTCTTTCTTCTTATCTCTAGAGGACTTGTGCTCCTCTCCCTTCCCATTTTCACTCTTGCCTTGGTGGCAGTCGGCCATGACGTGTCCTGGCTTATTGCATCCAAAACAAATAATGTCAAAGGAGCGATGTTTGTTCAGTTTAGATGCGTACCTGTCAGAAGAATAATTTTTCTTCTGAAGCCTGGAGGAGGAGCCGTCTCTCTTTCTTTGATTCCTCATCTTGAGGAACTTCTTGAATTCTCGGGTGATGAGGGAGAAATCTTCCTCAGACAACTCTGAGCTGGAGGAGCATGGCTCGGAGTCCTCCTCCTCATCCTTTTTCCTAGCACGGTATGAAACCGCACCCTTGCCCTTCCTGGAGTGAATGGATTTTAGAGCCACAGTCTTTTTCTTGGCTGCAGCCTTCTCTACTTCTTCTTCTGCTTTCCGGGTGTTCAGTTGAAGCTCATAGGACATCAGCTTCCCAAACAGAATTTGCGGGTCTGTTTCAGCTAGTCTGCCAAACACTCGGATGGCGCAGATCTTTGTGTCCCATTCTTTAGTAAGGGACCTAAGGAATTTATCATTAAGTTCACCATCAGTGAACACTCTTCCATATCCTTTGAGGGCATTGACAATCTTGAGGAAGTTCTCGAAGGTGACTCCGATCTCTTACTTAGGCCCTTGTCTGAAGGCCTCATATTTCTGTTTCAGGAGGGATCTCCGATCATCCCTCACTTCATCAGTGCCCTCCATTAGGATAATCAGGCAGTGCCAGATCTCCTTTGCTGTCCTGCAGTTGCAGAAGTTCTGCATCATTGAGTCATCGACCGCGCTGACCAGAATGTTCTGCGCCTTCTTGTCAAGTCCCACCAGCACCATCTCGTCCTTGTCCATTTCAGAAATTTTCTTTGGCACTTTCTTGGTAGTATCAATGGTGGAGACCTTAGTGGGGACATAAGGTCCCTCCTCCACGATCATGAAGAGTCGAGGATCAACTGCTTCCATGTAGAACCTGATCCTTTCCTTCCAGATAGGAAAGTTGAGCCTGGTGCACACTGGGATCTTGCCTGTGTACTTGAGCCCATCCATGGTAGATGTTTTCCTTCTTCTTGACACTAGTGGCAGGATTCTACTCAAGGTGTGAACCTTTTTGATGAGCAACCTCGCTTTGATACCCCTTGAAAGTCCATCTAGTGTCAACTACCTTCACCTATGGGGGGGGGATAGGTGACTTGCGGTATTTTTGGCGGAATTAAAATTGTACCTGCACAAGAAAATAAAACACCACAGCACAGAAAGGACACAAGCTATTTATAGTGGTTCCCCGATATGGGTACATCCACTTTCCCCCTTCGACCTATCTCCCAACAAGGGACGACTCGGTCACTTCACCAACAGGATTGAAATCCAATCCTTGCACTATTGGAAGGAACCCTTCCACACGTAGGAGACAACACTCCCACAACACGGGTTGCACCCAACCCTTACAACTAGGAACCAACGTTCCTTTAAAACAAAAATGAAAATAGAATGTACAAGAAATACAAACAACCTTTGGAGACTAAGGTGTCCCTCTTCGTTCGATGACGTGTTCTTGAAGTCAACGAAGAGTCCACAACCCTAGATCTCTCTTGGAGAGAATCTCCCCGAAAGCAGCGGCGGCAAGAGGGGCGGCGGCTCGGTTCTCGGGATCGGCGGCGACAACGGTGTGCGGCTGCTGTACTTTGGAGATTCAATCTTCGTAGCAAAGCTAGCAAGGTATACCAACGGTCACACTAGGATCGATCGTCTCGATCGATTCGGAAGGGGAAGGTTTTCCCGATCAATGAATCAAGAGACAAAGGATCTCTGGTTAGACGAGTGAGACGCTATGCTTGGCTAAGCTTCTGTCTCCGGAAGATCTGGAAGAACCACGATCAAAGGCGGCGAACAACTAGCACGAGCGGCGACGGCGGCGGAGTAGGTATCATGATCTAGGTCACGTCGGCGGCTCGTGAATATTTTTTCTGTGTCTCTGCTGTTCAAAAATACGCGTGTATTTATACACTAGAATACTCCTTTATGACCGTTGTGGGTCCCACCAGAAGAAACCCCAAGCCCGGTTCAAAATAGTGCCAGCGGCAGAGTCCGGTCCAGCGGTTTCCAGAAAATTGCCTAAGGAGAAATCGGCGAGAATCAAAGGTGATTCTCGTCGATGTAGACTTGTTTGCACGCTCTGAGGTAGCTGGAAGGAGACGGTGAGAATCAACCAGTGATTCTCAACGATTCGGCGAGAATCACGAGTGATTCTCCCCGAATCGGCGAGAATCACTTGGTGATTCTCGTCGAATAATACTTGGATGTAGACTTGTTTGCACGCTCTGAGGTAGCTAGAAGGAGACGGCGTGAATCAACCAGTGATTCTCGACGATTTGGTGAGAATCACTAGTGATTCTCCCCGAATCGGCGAGAATCACTTGGTGATTCTCGTCGAATAATACTTGGATGATTTTTCGTCTTTCCGCCTATGAGCTGCTCCTTGACCCATCCTTGCTCCTTGTCTGCTCTTGCATTATCACAGCCCTGTACTTGAAAATAAGTACACTCTAATAGAGAGAGTACACGTAGGCCAACACACTGATCTGCTCAACGAGTGATTACGTCGTGCAGACCCGTGTATATTGACCTACTGCACCCTGACATTGGTGTGCACTTAGCGTGGAATAACTGCAAGCACAACAAGAAAGATTTTATCAAATACATTGTCTATCTACCTTAGCTTGTTCAGGGGCTTCTTCAAATCAGGTACGTTGTGGATACAATACCCAACAATAACTCCGGCCGTTGTTGGAGGGGTCACGCCCATGGTCACACCCGTGACCTTGGGAGTGTCTTGAGTAAACTCCCAGCGCCTGAAACTGTAGCATTAAGTCGGCACGCCGGGCTGTCACGGGGTTAGTCATGCCCGTGCCAAATGTGTCACGCCCGTGACGTGTTGCAAATAGAAACTGCCATTGACTGGAAGACAGGGCAAAGCGCTGGATGTCACGCCTGGCGTACACGCCCGTATGATGATAGTCATGCCAGTGACCTTAGGGCGTGTACTTTTAATTGACGTGGCAGATAGCTCCTTCCACGCGGCGGGTTCTCGCCCGGATGTCACGCCCGTGACCTTGTCGGTCACGCCCGTGACTGTGGCGTGTCCTTTTGAAATTTTATTGCTTTTGCCCAGTTTTGTCTTCTGATCAGCCCTATAGACTCCAAATTGATATTTGCAGCCCAGATTGCCCTGAAATAATAAATTAGAAAAATTAGATCATAAAATTATAAAATATACTTATAAATTAATTAATTATTAAATAAAATATATATAAATATATGGATAAAATTAGAGTTATCAAATATCCCCATACTTACTCGTTTGCTCGTCCCGAGCAAACAACTTTACATGGAGAGTATAAAAAATCTTAACGCTAAAAACGAAAATTGAATATAAGAAGTAGAATGCGAAGTCTTATGCCTATGCTTGTAGTTATTATTGTAGAAGAACTAACTCAGCATACAAATTAGTTTTTTAATTTTCCAAAATGTGTTTCCACTTATTATTTTTACTTCAAAGATGGAAACACGATAAATCTTCGAATCACGTTTAGGGAGAAAGTAGCGTGTTTGCTAAGATAACATTACACAAATCGAAGATCGGGATACCCTCCAAAGAAATCCATCAATGTCGATGGCCATAGGCTTGCCCTTTCACACTCTCGCCACGGCACTAGGTTAACTTATAAGCACAAATCAGTAGGACTTAAGTAGGTTGGAATGTAGGCTTAGGTTTTTGTTTTGTAAAAACAAAGATAAATGCGATGGGTAGACACACCAAAACCAAAAGAGAGCTTGCACAAAATAAATAAATTGAAAAACTCCGCTAATTCCTTTGTTTTTTTTTTCAATATGTTGAATATTTTTTCAACTTCCTCTTTTTTTTGTTTTTTTTTCTTTTTTTTCTTTCTTCTTTAATTTGGTTTTTTTTTTCTTCCATTTTTTGTTTGTTTGTTTTTTTTTTGAGGAGAAGTGAAAAATAGAACAACTCTTGTATATTTTTTTAAAAAACCACCAAAATAAAATGGCTCCTAATCACACATAAACTGGTTTTATCTATAATTTTAAGCTCGGTTTTAGGTGTGTAATTATGATGTTTTTTAGGCTTTGGTAAAGTCTTGGTGGAGCTATAACAAAAGGAAGGGTATAGGCTCAAATTGGCTTAGCAAGGGTAAAACGTTAGGTAAAGGTGCAAAGGCTCAAACTAGCCAAAAGAAATGCCTAAATCCTTTTCATGCTAATGAGTTTAACCTATGCAAAGTCTTGAGAATAGCTAGAGGGCAAGTTCTAGACATCGAGAAAGAATACCTCTTTCTTGATCCGCGAAATATCTCTCTAGTAAACTTCTACACACTCTCCTAAAATATTTTTAGATTTTGCCGGTTTTCAAGTAGAAGTAAAATAAACTATTTCTACGCATTCAGAAAAAGAAAAATCTAATTGTATGCTGAATATTTAATTCTACTCAAATTCTACTAACATGTGCACTTAACTAGAAACACAACATGGCCAACAGTTCTACTACAAAATTCATAATTCAATTAAAGCATCAAAAATTTTCTAAACTTATGTAAAAGTTGAATACCTAGAATTTCGCATGTGTGTAAATAGAGAAATAAAGATCTCCCTAATTTTGAAAGTAATCCTATTTTTTTGATTTTTGGATTTTTTTGTATTTTTTTTGTATTTTTGTAAAGTAAGCAAAAACAAAATTGCACAAAAGAAATAAAATCCTTTTTTTGTATGTTTTGCTTGAGAAATATCCCCCCATACTTAAACAAGACATTGTCCCCAATGAAAAATAAATAAATAAAGAGAAAAGATAGGATACTTCTCTGAAGCGGGTCATGCAGCACCAAAATGTACCTGAAAGACAAAGCTGAAGCAAAACATATTTTTTTTTTATTTTACGAAAAAGAAAAGATACATGACAAAGGAAAAGAAAATGATAAAAAGAAAAGATACAATAGGGCGGTCTACAATCCCAAAGAAAAAGAAAGCAGGCTAATCCTCATCGCTATGCTGCCGCGGCTCCTGATAGTGCGTCCGGAGGTCTGAAAACTCACGGTCAATATGTGCCATGGAGGAGGCTTGATTTGTCGCTAGCGTGGTAAATCGACTGTCAAAACTCACAAATCGAGCGTCAAAATCGGCCTGCATCGTATCTAAGCGTGTGTGAAGAGATGCAAACTAACGATCCCAATAGCTCTGAGGGCTGGGCTTGGAAGAAGGGTCCTGTGGTGGTGGAGGAATCTGGGGAGAGTGAATAGTGCCGCTGGGACCGGCACCGTAATCAAGGTCAAGATCTCCACCACCCACTACGGGGGGAATAGCCTCAAACTCTCCATCACGTTGCCGCGCTAGGTTGAGGCCTGAAGGGTCTTGGAACTGGATGACTTGCGGCATCTGGACGCAGCTGAGGCGTGGAAGAGCATCCCAAATGCCGAGCTGCTTCCCGAGGAAAGTGATGAAGTTCCCGTCGTGCACTGCTCCCAACCTCGTATTTTCGGCCTGGTGCTGAAAGAAAATTGCGAGCAGATAACCAAGGTTGAGGGGGACCCGGTAAAACATACTTTATAAATATAGTAAGTCTGCCCGAGTCACCACCCCGTGGCTATCGCCGCGACCAAAAATAGTGAAGGTAAGGAGGTTGTGGAGAATATGTAAAGCGGGAGAATTGAGTTGGCTGCCTTTGGATTTCTTTGTGGTGTAGGGGGCGGTGTCACTACTGATTTCCGCCCAAAAGACGAGAAGGTTGACATCGGTCGGGAAATCAGAAATTAAATCGAGATAGGCGGGAGATTGGGAAAAAGCCTCCGAGCAGAAGCCCATGACGACATTGAGCTGGCGGATGGTGAGCTGATGCACCATCCCACCTATGCGAAAGACGATGAAGTCGTCATTGGCCGCCCAGCGGAACTCGAATGAAGCCAAGAACTCAACGGTGAGTTCAAGGAAGGCATGCTCGGAAATAGCGAAGAGAAAACTCCATCCAGGGGTGGATAGAAATCCCCGTACCAAATCAGCAGCTCCAAATGTGGCGATGATCGCCCATTCTAAAATGCGGAACACGCCAAGGGGTTTGGCGCGTAGGCGCTCACTGCGCTCCTGCTGGGTTTGGTTTTGAAAAAGGAGCATGGCTTACGCTGCGGCGGGATCCGCGGGGTGCTCGGAGGAGGAAGAGGTGGAGCGAGGGTGGTGGCGAGGCATTTTGGAAGAAGGGAGAAGAAGGAAGGATTCGGGTTAGCAAAGGGAGAAGAGAAGGGTTGGATGGTGTGGAGGAAGAAGCGGGGGAAAATCCCTATTTATAGGGTTTTCGGGTTGGTCACGCCCCCCTGTCACGCCCGTGACAGGGGGCGTGACAAGCACGGGACAAAAAGAAAAGGAATCCGAGGCTGCCAGCCTCGGATTCGCTGGTCACGCCCCATAGTCACGCCCGTGACTCTGGGCGTGTAAGGCGTGTCCGACGCAGGAATCCAATGCGCTGGCATTGGATTCCAAGGCCACGCCCCAGCTCACGCCCGTGACCTGGGGCGCGTCTCTTAAAAAAAAGTGTACAGGAATCCGAGGCTTTGACCCGGGGTCACGCCTTGGATTCGATAACATGGCCCAGGGTCACGCCCGTGACCCAGGGGCGTGTATCTGAAATGAGAATAAAAAAAAATTCCGTTTTTTTTTTAAAAAATTTCGGGCTAGTCACGACCATGACTTGTTAGTGTCACTAACAGTCACGGCCATGATTGGGCAGGAATAGGAGTTTTCAAGCTTCACTTCGTCGAACGAAATTTCGGGCTAGACACGCCCGTGACCAATAATGGTCACGCCCGTGATAGTACTGAAAGACGAACGGAACGCTGCGCTCGACAAAACCACTCTCGGGTTTCGCTCGACGAACTAAACACGTCTCGGTCACGCCCGTGACCCATAGGTCACGCCCGTGACAGAGGCGTGTACGAGCAGAAAAATTTTTTTCTTTTGATTTTTTTTTTATATATATTTTTAAGATTCAACTAAACGATAATAAAACAAAAGTTACCGACTTGAAGAAACGCGTAGACTTGACGCTCAACTCTGTCGATCATCACGCCGACAAAGATGTCCTTCAAACCTGCAAAAATTTAAGTAAAATTAAAAATAAGAAGAAAAGATAAGCATGGGGTGCCTCCCACAAGCGCTTTGTTTATTGTCGTTAAGCTCGACCAAAGCGGGGCACTCGTTTATGGGTTCGGGAGGTTAATTTCCTCCCGGTACTCATTAGTTGTATCGCCGGCGAGGAATATCTTCAACTAGTGCCCATTCACTTTAAATTCGCCTTGTTCCGGGTGCGAGATAAGCACTGTCCCATAGGGCCACACCTCTTTTACAATAAAAGGGCCGGACCATCGGGACTTTAGTTTTCCCGGAAAAAGTCGGAGGCGCGAATTATAGAGGAGAACTTGGTCTACCGGTTTGAAATCTTTAGGGTGCTTAATTTTTTTATCATGATAAAATTTTGTGCGCTCCTTATAAAGTTTATTACTTTCATAGGCTAAGGAGCGCCACTCATCGAGCTCGTTAATTTGGAATTTCCGACGCTCGGAGGACAAATTTTCATCTAGATTTAAAAATTTAAGCGCCCAAAAGGCGCGGTGCTCAAGTTCAACCGGTAAGTGACATGCTTTCCCATAGACCAATCGGTACGGCGTACAACCGATAGCGGTCTTGTATGCGGTCCGATAAGCCCAAAGAGCATCATCAAGCTTGACCGACCAATCCTTCCTACTAGTAGAAACCGTTTTCTCTAAAATTCGTTTGATTTCACGGTTAACTACTTCTACCTGGCCACTTGTTTGAGGGTGATAGGGGGTGGCTAACCTATGTGTAACGCCGTATTTAGACAAAACCTTAGCGAATTGTGCGTTACAAAAGTGGGTGCCCCTATCACTAACTATTGCCCGCGGAGCTCCAAATCGTGAAAATAGTTTTTTGAGAAATTGGGTCACGACTCGGGCGTCATTAGTGGGAAGGTCTTGCGCTTCCGCCCACCGTGACACATAGTCGACCGCTACCAAAATATATTTATTTCCATAGGATGTTGGTAGCGGTCCAACAAAGTCGATCCCCCATAGATCAAAAACTTCTATTTCTAAAAATGTATTTAATGGCATTTCATCACGGCGGGAAATATTACCTGAGCGTTGGCATTGTTCACAACGACTTACATGGGCGTGAGCATCCTTGAAGATTCTTGGCCAATAGAAGCTTGCATCAAGTATCTTCTGAGCCGTCCGATTAGCTTTATAGTGCCCACCGGCGGGTCCCTCATGACAATGCTTTAAAATTTGTGCGCCTTCCTCATGAGAAACACACCTCCGCACTACTTGGTCCGCGCAAACATGAAAAAGGAAGGGATCCTCCCAAAAATAATTTTTTAAATCAGAAAAGAATTTCTTCTTTTCTTGATAAGAAAAACTATTCGGGAGGAGTCTCGCAACAAGATAATTTGCGAAATCGGCGAACCAAGGAGTGGGGAGGGTGATTACCTTATGAATGGCGAGAAGGCGCTCCTCGGGGAAAGTGTCGTCAATGTCCTCCTCCATGAGCTCCCCCGAATTGGGGTTCTCCAACCGCGAAAGATGGTCAGCCGCCAAGTTCTCCGCTCCTCTCTTGTCGCGAATCTCCAAATCAAATTCTTGGAGTAGTAAGATCCACCTAATCAATCGCAGCTTTGCATCTGTTTTTGCTAGTAAATATCTCAAAGCCGAATGATCAGTAAAAACAATAATTTTAGACAAAGTGAGATATGAGCAGAATTTATCAAATGCGAAAATTACGGCTAATAATTCTTTTTCGGTGGTCGTGTAATTTTCCTGTGTGGCGGTTAATGTTTTGCTTGCATAATAGATAGGATGAAAGTTTTTATTTATGCGTTGTCCTAACACCGCACCGACGACAAAACTACTAGCGTCGCACATTATCTCAAAAGGAAGCTCCCAATTGGGAGCGATCATGATAGGGGCGTTAATCAATTTTTCTTTAATAAGAGAAAAAGCATGCAAACAATTTTCGTCAAAAATGAGCGGCGCGTATTTTTCTAACAAGTGGGTAAGGGGCTTAGTTATTTTAGAAAAATGTTTAATAAACCGGCGATAGAAACCGGCATGCCCCAAAAAACTACGAACGGCCTTAACATTTGAAGGGGGAGGTAGCTTTTCTATAGTTTCAATTTTTGCTTTATCTACCTCTATGCCCTTACTAGAAATTTTATGGCCTAAGACCAAACCCTCCCGTACCATAAAATGACACTTCTCCCAGTTCAAAACTAGGTTCGTGTCCTCACATCTTTGGAGTACACGGGAAAGGTTTGCCAAACATAAATCAAACGAATCTCCAAAAACGGAGAAATCATCCATGAAAACCTCCATGATATCCTTCACTAATTCGTCAAAGATTGCTAGCATACACCTTTGGAAGGTTGCCGGCGCGTTGCACAAACCAAAAGGCATCCTTCGATAGGCGAAGGTGCCAAACGGACAAGTGAAGGTTGTTTTCTCTTGGTCCTCGGGCGCGATTGGGATTTGAAAATATCCCGAGAGACCATCAAGAAAACAGTAAAATGAGTGCCCGGATAGCCGTTCAAGTATTTGGTCAATAAACGGCAAAGGGAAATGATCCTTACGGGTTGCATCATTTAATTTACGGTAATCGATGCACACCCGCCATCCGGTAACGGTTCGAGTAGGAACTAACTCGTTTTTATCATTAGGCACTACTGTTAACCCTGCTTTTCTGGGCACCACTTGGACCGGGCTCACCCAAGAGCTATCCGGAATTGGATATATGATACCCGCATCTAATAATTTTATTACCTCGGCCTTGACTACCTCCTTCATGTTAGGATTTAGCCGGCGTTGAGGTTGAATTGTTTTGAGAGCGTGTTCTTCTAAAAAAATTTTATGGGTGCAAAAGGAAGGATTAATCCCTCTCAAATCCGTGATCTTCCACGTAATTGCGCGGCGATGAAGTTTTAAAGTATGAGATAATTTAATTTTTTCTTCATCGGTCAAGTAGGCCGACACAATAACCGGAAGTTTTGAATCCTCCGCTAAAAAAATATACTCTAAATGATCAGGCAATTGTTTTAGTTCTAGCGCGGGAGGTTCATCATAAGAAATTTCAAACGATCACTACCAATTTCTAAAAGTTCAAAAATAGGTGCGTGCGTGATCGAGAGATTATCACTATTTTCATGAGCAATTAAATCTAAATGTTCTAAATCGGCATCATGATCAATAGAAGATAAAGATTTTTCAGAAAAAAGAAAAGAATCTTCTTCAGGAGAAGCCTCCAAATAATAACATGAGTCGTCATTTGAGAGCGAGTTTTTCATAGACGTGTCAATAGTAAAGGTAACTTCTTCATCTCCGACTCTAAGGAGAAGTTTCCCATTACTAACGTCTATAACTGCGCGCGAGGTGGCAAGAAAAGGGCGACCGAGAATGAGTGGGACCTCGGTGTCCTCTTCGATGTCAAAGATGACAAAATGTACCGGAAAGATAAATTTGTCAACCTTGACAAGCACATCCTCTATGATCCCCATAGGGAGCTTGACAGACCGATCCGCCAATTGAATGCACATTCTTATGGTTTTAGGTTCTCCTAATCCCAACTTCTTAACTAAAGAATAAGGCATTAAATTAATTGAGGCGCCTAGATCGGCTAACGCACGTTTTACTAATAAATCACCAAACAAACATGGAATGGAGAAACAACCCGGATCGGGTAATTTCTTAGGTAATTTATTAAATAAAACTGCCGAACACTCCGCGTTCAATTGAACCGTGGAGATATCCTCAAGTTTCTTTTTATTGGATAAAAGATCCTTGAGGTACTTGGCGTATTTCGGCATTTGTGCTATTATTTCACAAAACGGTAGATTAATTTGGATTTGTTTAAACATGTCCAAAAATTTACCGTGATGTTCATCCACCCGGTCTTTTTGTATTCTAGATGGATAGGGAAGAGGTGGTTGATAAGCTTTTGGTTTATTAAAAGTAGAAGGTTTAGGCGGAGGAGAAGATGAACAAATTATTACCTCCATATCAACCGGAATTGGATAAGTATCAACCGGATTTGGAGAAGTGGTTACCTCCTTCCCGCTCCGTAGGGTGATGGCTTTGGCATGCTTCTTTGGGTTGGGCTCTGTATTGCCCGGTAGCGCTCCATGTTGACGATCGGAGAGCATTTTAGCGATTTGCCCAATTTGTGTCTCCAAACTTCGAAGAGATCCGGTGAGATTCCGGATGTTGGCATCATTTGTAGTCGTATATTTAGTGAACAATTCCTCGAGATTAGGAGCTTTAGGAGCTTGCGGTGGAAAATAGCCGGGTGGAATCGTGTTTGGCGGGCGAGCCGCGTTCCCCGGATTACTCCAAGAGAAGTTGGGGTGATTCCTTATACCCGGGTGATAGGTATTGACAAAATTATTACCCGGATTATAAGCTGGCCGATTCGGATTACCCATGTAATCCACATGCTCGACAATAGTAGAAGGCTCCCAATATTGGGGCTCACAGGTAGATTTGGACGAGGAAGCAGACATCTCGTTCATCTTTTTTTGTAGTTTCTCAACCTGGAGAGACAAACTTGAAACCGTATCGATTTCATACATCCCGGCCGGTTTAGGTGGTTTAGACCGAGGTGTACTCCATTGATAGGTATTCAAAGCCATACCTTCTATAAGCTCTTGGGTGGCCGCCGGTGTTTTGTTATTAAGCGTTCCACCGGCGGCGGCATCGATATGTTGCCTAGTTTGAGAATTTAGGCCGTTATAGAAGGTTTGGATTTGTAACCAATCCGGAATTGCATGATGAGGACATCGACGAAGCAATTCCTTGAAACGCTCCCAAGTATCATATAACGTTTCCGAATCAAGTTGGGAGAAATAAGTGATATCATTGCGCAATTTAGCTGTTTTAGCTGGCGGAAAGTATTTCGTAAGAAATCTTTCCGTCATTTGAGCCCAAGTTGTGATGGATACTCTCGGTAGAGAACCCAACCACTGCTTGGCTTTAGTGCGCAATGTAAATGGAAATAACCTTAGCCGGATGGCATCATCGGATACACCATTAATTTTAAAAGTATCGCATATTTCTATGAAATTTGAAATATGCGCGTTTGGATCTTCATCTTGAAGCCCATCAAATTGTACATATTGTTGTACCATTTGGATGATGCTTGGCTTCAACTCAAAATTATTGGGGGCAATAGCGGGGCGAACAATACTAGATTGAGTCTCGTCCAAGTTTGGACGGGCATAATAGGACATAGTCCTTTGTTCAACCGTATTTGGCTCACCCATATTGGAAGAAGCAGAAGAAGGAGATCTAGGAGAATGGGAAGAAGAACTAAATGAAGAAGGAGAAGAAGAAGGCAGTGACAGAGAGAGGATTAATGAAGGATTAGGAGTGTCTCCTAAGGATTCCGTATCTTGAAAATTCGGAACTCGAAATCGTAAGCGGTGCCGAAGGGTTCGCTCGATTTCCGGATCCAAATCAAAAAGAGGCGACGGATTCCCTCGGGTCATACACCAAAAGAAGACAAAATAAAATGTTTTTTTTTATTTTGATTTTGAAATTTTTAAAACAAGAACAAAATGATAAAATTAATAGATCCTTGCTTTCAAAATATCAACAAAAAAAAATCTCTCCGGCAACGGCGCCAAAAACTTGATGTAGATTTTGTAAGTTTTGAAAAATATCCAAACTAAACTCTCAACTAGACAAGTGCACCTATCGAAATTTAGTATAGGAAATATCGTATTTAAACTCGGGGACCGTTGAGTATTTGTCCTCACACGGAAGAACTATTATTTTATCGATCGGAAAATTGGTTTTTGCGAAAACGAAAACAAAGGTTAAATTAAGAGGAGAAATTCGATGAATAAAAGGCTAGCACTTGATCTGGAATCCCTTTGGGCTAGAATAAAATCCACGAAATTAAAGAGCACAAGCATCTAAATTATTAACTTCGATCGCGGAGGTTCCAAAGCTACGAAGCGCCTCTCTCGAGAATACGCACTCGACTAACCTTAGGTAGATCGATTAAGACCTCTCGGCCAGTCGAAAGACCTAAGCTTGCTTTAGGCGGTGAACCTCACTAATGGAGTTGACTCCAACGCGGAAGAATTTTGCGTTCCCCTCTCGAGGGGTGCAAGAAACTCTCTTTATCCTTGAGTGATCTACTCGTATCCACAACCTCTCGGTAAATCTAGGATACGAATCTAAGCTCGAATAAACATAATTTGCAACTTATGAATTCAAAGAAAATTTAAATCAAAGATAAATTAAAGTATATAAAATGGAATGCTTGCTAATTTGAGATCAAAAATAAGAATTTTATTCTATTCCAAAGTTCATCATGATCAAGTGCTAATTGGGAAATTAGCTGCTCATCATGATGGGAGAATTACATGAAAGCATAAACAAAGACATGATTAAAGAAAGACTTGAAAATAAAGGTTACACTATGAATTGAAAATGCAGGAAAAACAGTAAAGAAAATAGAATTAAGCTCCCAAAAATCTCCTCCTCAGCATCTGAAGCTGTCTGGAATTTATAGAAAAAGTTGCTGGGTGGTCACGCCCCTAGGTCACGCCCGTGACCTAGGGCGTGTCGGTCTCGGAACCGTCGTCTTCAAGTCCTCTGAACGTTGGCGCGAAACCGCCAAAAGTCGTTAATTGGCGGGTCACGCCCCTAGGTCACGCCCGTGACCTAGGGCGTGTCTTGACGGTTGTACAAAAACGGCGGGAAGCAGAAACGGCGGGAATAACTCCGGCCGTTGTTGGAGGGGTCACGCCCATGGTCACGCCCGTGACCTTGGGCGTGTCTTGAGAAAACTCCTAGCGCCTGAAACTGCAGCATTAAGTCGGCACGCCGGGCTGTCACGGGGTTAGTCACGCCCGTGCCAAATGTGTCACACCCGTGACGTGTTGAAAATAGAAACTGTCGTTGACTAGAAGACATGGCAAAGCGCTGGATGTCACGCCTAGCGTACACGCCCGTGTGATGATAGTCACGCCCGTGACCTTAGGGCGTATACTTTTAATTGACGTGGCAGATAGCTCCTTCCACGCGCCGGGTTCTCGCCCGGATGTCACGCCCGTGACCTTGTCGGTCACGCTCGTGACTGTGGCGTGTCCTTTTGAAATTGTATTGCTTTTGCCCAGTGTTTTCTTCTGATCAGCCCTATAGACTCCAAATTGAGATTTGCAGCCCAGATTGCCCTGAAATAAGAAATTAGAAAAATTAGATCATAAAATTATAAAATATACTTATAAATTAATTAATTATTAAATAATATATATATAAATATATGGATAAAATTAGAGTTATCAATTTTACTTCTTTATGAATCATCTCAAAATCTTCAGGAGGATAGATTACTTGAGCAACTTCAGCTTGCTCACCTCCAAAATATGGAGGATTAATACCAGATTCAGCCACATTGTCATCATCACAAAGGGGTGGATATCCAGGTGTGGCTCGTGGCTCTGATGCTATTGGAAATCTATTTAGCATGATCAGATCAAGCTTTTACTAGTACTCTCTCCCCCTTTATGACTTCTCTGGCTACATGATCTCTGAGATCATCCTTCTGAAATCTGACCTGTTCATATATATAATTGACACCATCTTTATAGAATGCCTTTAATTTCAGTAGTTGTCCAGAAATTGTCTTTTGGGAATTTGTAATAGCAGTTGTTACAGCAGCTATTCCTTCTTGTAATTGCTTGTCAAACTCTGCCTTGGCCTTAGTCATTTCCTCAGTTTGTGCAGTAGCAATATTTTTCATTTCTGTAACAATGGCATTATGAGAGGCAGTCAGATTATCATTCATCCTAATTTGATTTTCTAAGACATAGCCCTGCTTAACAGCCATATCATCTAGTTGTGTTTTGATCTTTTCTTGATGAGTAGCTAGATAAACCATTGCATTGCCTACGTTGTTGAAACAATCAGTCATTTCCTTCTTATTTTGATTCACCTCAAATCTTATGGATTTGATGTCTTGAGCCAAGGAGAACTGGAGATCTTTGTGAATTTCATCTATATACTTCTCCATGGCAATGCTTTGCTCATCCAACTTCACTTTCATGGATATTAACAAAGAACTATAATCAGTTGTTGGGGCAGGCTGTGGAGCAACAGTTTGCAGTGCCTTCTTGTAGCTCTGGCTTCTCCTTTTGAAGACCTGTAGCTTCCTCTTCTTAGCTCTTAAAGATTCTTCATCCTCAGATTCAGAGGTACTAGCTATGTCAACCCTTTCCTTTGGACTAGGAGGCAATTCCTTCTCAGTCCTTGGTGGCTCCCCCTGAGTCCTTTGCTCCTCCTCAGTTCTGGTTTGCTACTCAGCATTCCTTACAGTTTTCACCCCCTCATAACCAGCATGCTCCCCCTCAATATTAGCCTGTTCTAAATCAGGAAACAACACTTCTAGGGTAAACTCTTGTAGAGTAGGCACTGGAGATTCTCTAATCTCAGGAGCATCAGCAGTAGCAGATGTATCCTCCATTACAACATCTTGAGCTTGACTGTTCAATTGAGTTGGCTGGTCAACATCAATCAAATATTCAGTTAACAGTTCATCTTCATTAATGAAAATTGTTTGATTTACTTCACTGATTACCTAAGAAATGTTTGTGTTGCCATATCACTATCCAAGTGAGTAGGCTCTACCTCAACATGGTGAGGCTCCCCCTGCACTTGTGCTCCATCTGCAGGGTCTTGTGCAGGAACTTCTTGTGCTGTAGGTTTCTCAGGAATCTCTTGTCTTTCCTCATCAGGCATGTCCTTAGTTAGGACCCTTTCCCACCTTGAGATAATCCTAATGTCCATCTTCTTCATGTGGTTAATCTTGGAACCAGTTGCTTGTTCCATTACTTCTGTAATAGTTCCAGCTAAGTAAAGACTCATTATCCTACCCAGATTGGGCTTCTTAATGCTTTCCTTAACCTTTTCAAAAATCACTGCTGACCAATCAGTGTTTAGTGTGAAGATGATTCTGCTCATTAAACTGAACATATAGGCAGAAATCTTATAATGTCCCCCTGGCTTGCAGAGGAAGACTTTACCAACTATTTCTGAAAGAAATTTCCCTTGCTGATTCATTCATTTTCTGTTCATGGCAGCTCCAATCTTTAAGGTGGGATCCAATCCACACCATTGCAGTGTTTCCCTTGTCTTGGAAGAGGTCACTTCTATTTCCTCTTGAATTCTAGGTAGGTGTAAAACTTTTCTTAAACTCTTCATTGTCAGTTTAACTTTCGCACCATGAACTGTTGATTTGATCTTTAATCCAGTCGAATCTAAGGTTGCGGCGCCATAGAATTCTAGGATTTCCTTTTTCCAAATCTTGGTTGGCTCAGAAACTAGAAATTCCAACCCATTCTCAGCAACTAGGGTTACTACAGCTTTAATTTCAGATTCCGCTACATTAAATGAATTCTGTACCAGTTCGTATCCTTCATTGACGTTATCCTCAAGCTTGGGCGCCATTAGGGTTTTGAGAAATCTTGAATTTAGATGAGAGAGATGTCGACACAAAGTTTTGGTCTCGAAACTTTGGAGAGCGTGTCGACAAACAATGTTGAAGACCTATTTATACCTTTCTAAGAACGAAGGTGAAAAGACACGTCATAATACTCTTAATGTGTCGACACTGTTGAAATGTGTCGACACTGACTACTTAAGTCTCGACAATGGTGTTGACTACTATGTGTCGACACCAATAGATTCGACAGAACTAATGTGTCGACACTCATACATCTGCGCTCGACGATTAGTCAATTCTCCACTCGATGAAATCTGTGTTGAACCTAAGTGTCAACACCACTTCTGATGTGTCGACACCTACTCTGAATGTGTCGACACTATTTCTCTGAAGTGTCGACACAGACTTTCTAGATGTGTCGACATCATTTCTCTGAAATGTCGACACCACTTTTATGTGTCGACACAGACAACTCCTTGTGTCGACACCATTTTACTTAGCCAATTTTATTGAACTATAATAAGTTCAACATTTCTAATTCAATTTTAAACTTATTAAATTTAGTTTCATTTAGAGGCTTAGTAAACATATCAGCAATTTGATAATCTTTTTTAACATATTCTAGTGAAATGTCCTCTTTCTCTACATGTTCTCTAAGAAAATGGTATCTAATTTCTATGTTCTTAGTCCTACTATGTGAAACAGGATTATTAGCTATAGAAATTGTACTTGTAGAATCACAAAGCAAAGGTGTTCTACTTACTTGAATACCACAGTCTTCTAGTTGGTGCTGAATCCACAATAGATGTGCACAGCAACTCCCTACTGCCACATATTCTGACTCAGCTGTTGAGATTGCCACACTGGTCTGATTCTTACTGCTCCAAGACACTAGTCTTCCACCTAGAAATTGACAGGTGCTTATAGTACTTTTTCTATCTTCCTTGCAACCTATAAAATCAGCATCTGAATAGCCTATAAGTAGAAAATATCCATTCCTAGGGTACCAAAGTCCTAGATAAGGTGTGCCCTTAAGATATCTCAAAATCCTTTTTACTATAGTCAGATGATATTCTTTAGGGCATGCTTGGTACCTAGCACAGACGCATGTAGCATACATGATATCTTGTCTACTAGCAGTCAGATATAGAAGGGAGCCAACTATCCCTCTATACAAAGTTTCATCTACAGATTTCCCTGCATCATCTTTGCTAAGAGACACATTTGATCCCATAGGAGTTCTCATGGTAGTGGATGATTCCATACCATACTTCTTTATTAACTCCAAGGTGAACTTAGACTGGGATATGGACAACCCATCTTCAGTCTGTCTTACTTGGAGACCCAAGAAGAACTTAAGTTCCCCCATACTGCTCATTTCAAATTTTCCTTGCATAAGTTTTGCAAACTTTCTGCAAAGATTACTTTCAGTAGACCCAAATATTATGTCATCAACATATATTTGGACTAGGATTATCTTTTCTTTAGATTCCCTAAGGAATAGAGTCTTGTCTATTTTCCCCCTTGAGAATTTGTTCTCAATGAGGAAACTAGATAGGGTTTCATACCAAGCTCTTGGGGCTTATTTTAACCCATACAATGCTTTCCTAAGTCTATAAACATAATTAGGTTTGAGAGGATCAACAAAACCTGAGGGCTGCTTTACATAGACTTCTTCCTTTAGATTTCTATTTAGGAAAGCTGACTTTACATCCATTTGAAATACCTTAAAACCCTGATATGTTGCATAAGCAAGGAACATCCTGATTGCTTCCAGTCTTGCTACTGGGGCAAAGGTTTGATCAAAGTCAATACCTTCTTCCTGCCTATATCCTTTTGTAACAAGTCTTGCTTTATTCTTCACAATGATCCCATTCACATCCAATTTGTTCCTAATGATCCACTTTGTTCCAATGATGTTGTGGTCTTTTGGTTTAGGAACTAGCTTCCAGACCTTGCATCTTCTGAACTGATTCAGCTCCTCTTGCATGGCATCAATCCAATGTGGGTCTAGAACTGCTTCTTCAAATTTCTTGGGTTCTACTTGTGATAAGAAACTAGAGCACAGAACTGTGTTCAGATTCTTGCTCCTTGTTTGCACTCCTTGTCTTGGATCACCAATTATCTGATTTGCTGGATGATCCTTTAAGTGTCTATTAGCTGGAGGTAGTCTATCTTCAGGTTGAATACCACCAGCCTCTTCAATAAGCTACACCTCTTGGTTTTCTTTAGCATCTTGTGAGTCTTGTACTCCCCCTGGACAGCAGCCATTGAAAGAAATAGTGCCTAACCACCTAGAGGGGGGGGGGTGAATAGGTGTAATTTTTCTTTTACTTTAAAGGCAGACAATCTGTTCTATAATCTAAGCAGCAATTGCAAATTCTATAGCTATCAGCACAGCAATCACAGAAACAATCATTCACAGAGTGCACACAGATTTTATAGTGGTTCCCCAAGGTTTGGGTACATCCACTTTCCCCCTTCGCCTATCTAGTAGTGTACTAGATTTGGCCTAGCTTCTGCACTTCTACTCAGATCCTCAGATCTTACAGCTCAGAACCCCAAATAGGTTCCTACAACTCAGAGTGTCCCCACTCCTACAACTCAGGCAAACTGCCCGACCTCAGCCTTCATCAAGACCTACACTCAGAGAAAATCTTCTCCTACACTCAGCCTTTATATAATAGGCTTACAACTCAGATCTAGTATAGATCCTACAGAAAATAATGTTTACAAAGTAATTAATCACAACCCAGATAGATAGAGAAGGGTTGGCTGGCTTCTTGATGAGTTCTTGGAAGAACTTGGCAGAGATCAACCTCTCTAAGCTTTCTTCAAAGCTTCTTGAATCTGAACTCAGTAGGGTTGAATCTTCTGTGATGTTGATCTTCAATCAGCTTCTAACTTAAGATCCAGATTTCAATCTGAATCTTTCTTTGCAGCCTGGTTCAGCAACTGCTCTTCTTAGATGGAGCTCTCTCTCTCCAACTTCTTCTAGATCTTCTGTCGAAAATCTTCTGTATAATTACTTCTCTCTTAGTTGTTGTTAGTTGGTTGTGATTGATATGTTGATGTTGAAGGAGAAAGCCTTTATATAATCTTTCTCCATGGTAACCGACTGATCCGGTTTCTAACAACCTTCTGACAGCTTTGACAGTTGCAGTTGACCGGTTGAAATGGCAGCTGTCAAGTCATCCAGTCACTTCTTGACATCACTGTCTCTGTCTGAAAGTGTCAAGACTGATCTTCATTATGTGTCGACACAAATAGACTAAGTGTCGACACAAGTAGACTAAGTGTCGACACATGCCTTTGTGGTGTCGACACAACTTCTGTTGTTGTTGTAACAGCTTCTCCACACAGCCTTCTGTTGAATGTGTCGACACAGATTCTGTGTGTCGACACAAACCTTCTTTGTTTTAACTTGGTTCAAACTTGCTGAGTGTCGACACATCTTCTTTGTGTCGACACAACTTCTTTTGTTGTTGATACTTGCTGAGTGTCGACACATCTCCTTTGTGTCGACACAAACCTTCTTTGTTTTAACTTAGTTGAATTCTGCTGAGTGTCGACACATCTCCTTTGTGTCGACATAAGTACTTCTTCTTTACTTTGTTGAAGCTTTACTGTGTGTCGACACAAGTCCTGTGTGTCGACACATTTGATGTTGACAAATACTTCTGTGTGTCGACACTACCTCTTGGTGTCGACACATTTGATGTCGACTAAGCTTCTCTGGGTGTCGACACTGCCTCTAAGTGTCGACACAATTTATGTTGACAATTCTTCACAGTGTGTCGATACTGCCTGTATGTGTCGACACATTTCTTCTGATGTCGACTCTGCCTTTCCTGGTGTCAACACAGCTTTTCTCCAGTGTCGACACAAGCCTTCATAAGTGTCGACACTGCTTCTCTAGGTGTCGACACATGGACTTAGAAATTTTCTGCATTTCCTATAATTACTTAACCTGCACATATAAACTCAAAACACATCAAATACACCTTGATGTATATCATTGAGTAGGGTGAAGTTTCTTCAAATCTGGTACACATTTTCCAATGTACCAACAATCTCCCCCTATTTGGAGAAGTCATAACCCTTAGTCAATGATATACACCATACATAACAAATACACAATATGATGTATAACAACATTATATGACAGGGTAATTACTGAAACAAAGCATATAAAATATTTTATCACAAAATTATAATGCTAACACAATGAGCATTCATAAAAGATTTATTTCAACTATCAAAAGTTTCTTTAATAAAACGTTTACATGGATTTCAACATAAATGATTACAAAGTTGTAAACTTAAGAAAATTCTATTCTTTGGCTGCTCTGGCTCCTTGATGACAATGCCCTTGTCTGATTGAATCTTGGCTTGAACTGGAGCATCAATGTCATCAACTGGCTTCTTGCCCTTTTGATCTTTCTTTTTCAGCTCTTCAGCCCTTATCTTTTGTCTTTCAAAATAATGATAAGGCTTAGGGAAATACTTGCTAGGCTCCTGTGCATTAGGAGGTAGCTTCCCAAGTTTAGCCTTTCTTCTGTACTGTGCAATAACCTCTTGCCTGGCTTCATGTTTTCTCCATTCTTGTTCAGAATACCATTTTCCCTCTCTAGAGTATTGTCCTTATCAGCTTTCCAAGCAGTTAGTATAATATTTCTAGAAGTAGGGCTCCACTGCTCAAAATCTGGTTTTAACTCAGCCTGTTCTCTGAACCTCTTCTTTGACAATAGAGCTTCTTGCTCTTTCAAAACTAACTCTGGCACAGGCTGATCTACTTTATCAATGATAATATTTTTAGTACCCTCTGGAGGGCTATACATTGATTGGACTTCATGATGTATCATTTCAAAATCTACTGGAGGATAAATAACTTGAGCAACTTCAGCAGGCTCTCCTCCAAAAATAGCAGGATGTATTCTAGATTCAGCTACATTGTCATCATCACACAGGGGTTGATATCCAAGTGTGGCTCTGATGCTATTAGAAATCCATTTAGCATGGTCAGATCCAGCTTTGACTAGTACTTTCTCCCCCTTTATGACTTCTCGTTCAATATGATCTCTTATATCATCTTTCTGAAATCTAATTTGGGCATTAAGATAATTAACACCATCTTTATAGAAGGGCTTCAGTTTTTGTAGCTTCGCAGTAATATCCTTTTGAGAATTCTCAAGAGCAGTCTTTACAGCAGCTATTCCTTCTTGTAATTGCTTATCAAATTCTGCTTTGGCTGTAGCACTTGCTGTAGTCTGTGCAGTAGTAATATTTTTCATCTCAGTGACAATGGCATTATGAGAGGCAGTCAGATTATCATTCATTCTAAGCTGATTTTCCAGAACATATCCTTGTTTTACAGCCATGTCATCTACTTGTGTTTTGATCTTTTCTTGATGAGTGGCTAGGTAAACCACTGCATTTCCTCCTTTGTGAAAGCAGTCAGTCATCTCCTTCTTATTTTGATTGACTTCAAATCTTATAGATTTTATATCTATTGCTAAGGAGAGTTGAAGGTCCTTGTGTGTCTCATCTATATACTTTTCCATAACAATCCTTTGCTCATCCAACTTTACTTGCATGGATACTAACAAAGAACTGTAATTAATGGATGGAGCTGGCTGTGGAGCAACTGTTTGCAGTGCCTTCTTGTAGCTCTGGCTTCTCCTTTTGAAGATCATAAGCTTCCTCTTTTTTGCTTGAGCTTCAGCAACATCTTCAGAATCTGAAGTACTAGCTATATCAACCCTATCCTTTGGACTAGGAGGTAATTCCTTCTCAGTCCTTGGCAGCTCCTCATCATTCCTTGCAGTCTCCTCATGATATCTCATATACTCCCCCTCAATATGTGCTTGCTCTTCCTCAAACTAAGTTTTCTCCCCCTCAAAACCAGCTTGCTCCTCCTCAATATCAGGAAACAGCTCTTCTAGAGTAAACTCCTGTTGAGTAGGGACAGGAGATGTTCTTATTTCTGGAGCATTATCAGCAACTGATGTATCTTCCATGACAACATCTTGTGGTTGACTATGTAATTGAGTTTGCTGATCAACATCAATTAAAGATTCAGTCAATACTTCATTCTCAATATGAAAAATTGATTTATTAACTTCATGTATTACCTCAAGAATGGTTTGAGTTGCCATTTCACTATCTAAGTGAGTTGGCTCTTCCACATGTTGAGGCTCCCCCTGGAGTGTATCCAGGTGGATGGGGCTAGCAGATGGATGCTCCCCCTGCCTCTGTGCATCTCCACTCCTTACTAGTGACCTTCTAGTATTATCTGCTTCTTCCTCATTGGAACTGAAAACTACTTGCTCTTCTGAGTTACTGGATGATTCAGGAGCCATGATGGCTTTCTTCTTCTTCTGTGGAGGAACTTCATTCTCTGGAGTAGGCATGTCCTTTGTTAATACCCTATCCCACCTTGAGATAATCCTAACATCCATTCTCCTCATGTGATTTATCTTAGAACCTACAACTTGGTTCATCACTTCTGGAATAGTTCCAGCTAAATACAAACTCATAATCCTACCCAAATTGGGCTTCTTCAGACTTTCCTTAATCTTCTCAAACATCACTGCTGACCAATCAGTTTTTTGTTGAAAATGATCCTTGTCATTAAATTGAACATGTGAGTTGATATCCTATCATGCCCACCTGACTTGCACAGAATCACCTTCCCTACTACTTCAGACAAGAACTTGTCTTGCATGTTCATGCCTTTCCTATTAAAAACTGATCCAATCTTCATGTTGGAATCTAGTCCACACCATTGCAGTGCCTCCCTTGTCTTAGATGTAGATACACCTTCCTCTTCTTTTGTACTTGGTAAATGTAGAACTTTTCTTAGACTCTTTTGGGTGAGTTTGACTTTTTCTCCATGAACTGCAGACTTGATTTTGAGTCCAGTATCATCAAGGGTAGCTACACCAAAGAATTCGAGTACTTCCTTCTTCCAAATCTTGATTGGCTCAGAGACTAGATACTCCAACCCAGTCTCAGCAACTAGGGTTACAACACCTTGAATTTCTGGTTCCGCATCGTCAAAGGCATGTCGTACCAGCTCATAACCTTCATTGATGTTCTCTTCTAGCTTGGGCACCATTAGGGTTTAGAGAAATCTTGAATTTAGATGAGAGAGTTATAGACACAAAGTCTTGGTCTCGAAACAATGGAAAGTGTGTTGACAAACAATGATGAAGACCTATTTATACCTTTCTAAAAATGAAGGTGAAAGGGCGGGTCATAATAATCTTAATGTGTCGACACTGTTGAAAAGTGTCGACACAGACTACTTAAGTCTCGACAACTATGTTGACTACTAAGTGTCGACACTAATATAGTCGAAAAAAAGGGTCGACACTTATATATCTGCGCTCGACGATTAGTCAAAACTCTACTCGATGAAATCTATATTGAACTTATGTGTCGACACCACTTTTGGATGTGTTAACACCTACTCTGGATGTGTCGACACTATTTTTCTGAAGTGTCGACACAGACTTTCTAGATGTGTCGACACCATTTCTCTAAAATGTCGACATCACTACCATGTGTCGACACAGACAACTCCTTTTGTCGACACCATTTTACTTAGCCAATTTTTATCAAACTATTCTAAGTTCAACATTCCTAATTCAATTTTAAACTTATTGAATTTAGTTTCATCAAGAGGCTTAGTAAACATATCAGCAATCTGATTATCTGTTTTAACATATTCTAGGGAAATGTCCTCTTTCTCTACATGTTCTCTAAGAAAATGGTATTTAATTTCTATATGCTTAGTCCTACTATGTGAGACAGGATTATTAGCTATAGAAATTGCACTTGTAGAATCACAAAGCAAAGGTGTTCTACTTACTTGAATACCATAGTCTACTAGCTGATGTTGAATCCACAAAAGTTGTGCACAGCAGCTTCCTGCAGCAACATATTCTGACTTAGCTGTGGAGATTGCCACACTGGTCTGCTTCTTACTGCTCCAAGACACTAGTCTTCCACCTAGAAATTGACAGGTTCCTGTATTACTCTTTCTATCTTCCTTACAACCTGCAAAATCTACATCTGAGTAGCCTGTCAGTAGAAAATCTCTATTCCTAGGGTACCAAAGGCCTAGAAAAGGTGTCCCCTTAAGATATCTCAAAATCCTTCTTACTGTAGTAAGATGAGATTCTTTAGGGCATGCTTGGTACCTAGCACAAACACATGTAGCATACATGATATCTGGTCTACTTGCAGTCAAATACAGAAGAGAGCCAACTATCCCTCTATACAAAGTTTCATCTACAGGTTTCCCTGCATCATCTTTGCTAAGAGACACACTTGACCCCATAGGAGTTCTCATGGTAGTGGATGATTCCATTCCATACTTCTTTATTAACCCTAGGGTGAACTTAGACTGGGATATGGACAAGCCATCTTCAGTCAGTCTTACTTGGAGACCCAAGAAGAACTTAAGTTCCCCCATACTGCTCATTTCAAATTTTCCTTGCATAAGTTTTGCAAACTTTCTGCAAAGATTACTTTCAGTAGACCCAAATATTATGTCATTCACATATATTTGGACTAGGATTATCTTTCCTTTAGATTCCCTAAGGAATATAGTCTTGTCTATTTTCCCCCTTGAGAATTTGTTCTCAATGAGGAAACTAGACAGGGTTTCATACCAAGCCCTTGGGGCTTGTTTTAACTTATACAATGCTTTTCTAAGTCTATAAACATAATAAGGTTTGAGAGGATCAACAAAACCTGAAGGCTGCTCTACATAGACTTCTTCCTTTAGATTTCCATTTTGGAAAGCTGACTTTACATCCATTTGAAATACCTTGAACCCTTGATATGTTGCATAAGCAAGGAACATTCTGATAGCTTCCAGTCTTGCTACTAGAGCAAAGGTTTGATCAAAGTCAATACCTTCTCCCTGCCTATATCCTTTTGCAACAAGTCTTGCTTTATTCTTTACAATTATCCCATTCTCATCCAACTGGTTCCTAAAGATCCACTTTGTTCCAATGATGTTGTGGTCTTTTGGTTTAGGAACTAGCTTCCAGACCTTGCATCTTCTGAATTGATTCATCTCCTCTTGTAAGACATCAATACAATGTGGGTCTAGAACCGCTTCTTCAAATTTCTTTGGTTCCACTTGTGATAGGAAGCTGGAGCAAAGAACTGTGCTCAGATTCCTGCTTCTTGTTTGCACTCCTTGTCTTGGATCACCAATTATCTGATTGGCTGGATGATCCTTTAAGTGTCTATTAGCTGGAGGTAGTCTATCTTCATGTTGAGCACCTCCAACCTCTTCATTTAGCTGCACCTCTTGGTTTTTGAAAGATATTGTACCTAATCACCTAGAGGGGGGGAGGGGGGTGAATAGGTGACTTAAATATTTTTAACTTTTTAGGCAGAATTCAGAGTTTATCACAGAATTATAACACAGAAATTAACCAGCAATCACAGCAATCAATCCAGCACACAGTGAACACACAAATTTATAGTGGTTCCCCAAGATTTGGGTACATCCACTTTCCCCCTTCGCCTATCTAGCAGTGTACTAGATTCGGCCAAACTCCTCCACTATCTCAGATCCTCAGATCTTACACTCAGAACCCCAAAACAGGTTCCTACAGCTCAGGCCCAAGGCCCTATAACTCAACTTCTTCACAAAGCCTACACTCAGCTTCTTCACAAAGCCTACACTCAGCCACCAAGGCCTACACTCAGCCACAACAGGCCTACACTCAGAGATACAAATCTCCTACATTCAGGCACACAGGCCCTACACTCAGCCTTTATAATTACAGGCTTACAAACTCAGATCCCTAAGGATTCTACAAGATAATATGAATACAAAAATGTAAACTCTACAACTCAGAGAAAAGAGAGAAGAGTTGAGAGTATCTTGATGAGTTCTTGGAAGAACTCAGCTGAGATCAACCTGACTTGGCTTTCTTCAAAGCTTCTTGAATGTAGAACACAATAAGATTGATCTCCTCTGCAGTTGATCCTTGATCTCTGCTACTTAAGATTCAGAACAAAATCTGAACCCTTCTTCTCAGCCTGGTTCCAATGGCTGTCTTCTTGGATGGAGCTCTCTTTCTCCAACTACTTAGATCTTCACTTGATTCTTCAAAGAATAGCTAGATCTTCTTCTTATTCAATTACTTGATCATCTCTTTCTATAGACAGTATAAGCCTATTTATAGGCCTTCTTCATGATAACCGGCTGGTCCGGTTCATAACTGATTTCTGACAACTCTGACAGGTGCAGTAGACCGGCTCGAATGGCAGCTGTCAAGTCATCCAGTCAGTTCTTGAAAATTCTATAACTGTCTGAAGGTGTCGAGATTGTCTGTCTTTAAGTGTCGACACTTATAGACTAAGTGTCGACACAAGTTGACTAAGTGTCGATACTAGCCTACAAGGTGTCGACACAACTCCTTATGTTGTAGACTTCACTTCTCGACACAGCTTCTTCTTCATGTGTCGACACTGATATTGAGTGTCGACACAACACTTTGTTCTTCAGTATTTTGCTGAATTCTTGTAAGTGTCGACACAACTCCTTTGTGTCGACACATCTTCATGTGTTGAACTTGTTAGTGTCGACACATCTTCTTGGTGTCGACACATGCCTTCTGTGTTGATACTTGCTGAGTGTCGACACTGCTCCTTGTGTTGACACATTCTTCTTCTGTTGAGACTCTGGCTGAGTGTCGACACATCTCCTTAGTGTCGACACTTGTACTTAGAATTTTGTTGAACTTTGCTAAGTGTCGATACAGCTCCTTGTGTCGACACTTTCTTCAAGTGTTGAGTCTTCAGCTGAGTGTCGACATATTCTTTCTTGTGTCGACACTTTCTTTAAGTGTTGACTCTTCTGCTGTGTGTCGACACATTGTTCTGGGTGTCGACACTTATACTTAGACTCTGCTGACTTTTGCTGAGTGTCGACACAGCCACCAAGTGTCGATACTTTCTGATGTAGACACAGTTTCACTGGGTGTCGACACAACTGCTAAGTGTCGACATTGCTTCACTGGACTTTTCTTCATTGAGTTTCAACACAGCTCCTTGTGTCGACACTTTTTGTCTGGTGTCGACTCTGCATCCCCGGTGTCGACACAAGTACTCCAAGTGTCGACACTGCTTGCCTGGGTGTCGACACAAGTCTTCTTAAGTGTCGACACTTTGCTCCTGTGTGTCGACACATGGACTTAGAAACTTTTTCATCTTTCCTATGAATACTTGACCTGCACAACTAAACTCAAAATACATCAAATACATTTTGATATATATCATTGAGTAGGGTGAGGCTTCTTCAAATCAGGTACATTAGAACCAATGTACCCAACAATCTCCCCCTATTTGGAGAAGTCATAACCCTTAGTCAATGATATACACCATACAGAATAAAATCATAGCATGATGTAAAGCAGGATTATATAACAGGGCAAACATAAACATGTATCAAACAAAACATGTATACTCAGATATCATCTCAGAACACTTATGAAATAAATTTATCATACAACAAATTTATCACACAGCACATTATTCTAACAGCTTTGACATATTCATTTTTCAAAAGTTTACAAGGTGTTTAAAAAAAAGATTACAATTATAAACTGAAGAAAATTCTATTCTATTTTTGTTCAGCCTCCTTGATCACAATTCCTTTTCCTGATTGTACTTTGGCTTGAACAGGGGCTTCAGTAACTTCAGTATCAGCAGGATTCTGGCCTTTCAGATCCTTTTTCTTTTGCTCTTCAGCTTTAATCTTTTGCCTCTCAAAATAGTGATAAGGCTTGGGAAAGTACTTGCTAGGCTCCTGAGCAGTATGAGGTAGCTTTCCCATCTCTGCCTTTCTCCTGTATTGCACTATGGCTTCTTGCCTTGTCTCATGCTTTCTCCATTCCAATTCAGAAAACAACTTGTTTCTGTCTTGTATATTATCTTTTGCAGCTTTCCATGAAGTTAAGATAATGTTTCTTGAAGTGGGGCTCCACTGCTCAAAGTCTGGTCTTTGTTCAGCTTGCTCTCTGAACCTCTTTTTAGACAATCTAGCTTCTTGTTCTTTCTGCATAACTTCATGTCCTTTCTGCAAAGCTTCTTGCATAGCCTTAGATACTGGCTGAACCACCTTCTCTATAATGATATTTTGCTGTCCCTCAGGTGGGCTATACATTGATTGTATATCAGCTTGAACCATATCAAAATCTGGAGGAGGGTAGATGACTTGAGCCACTTCAGTTTGCTCCCCTCCTAGATATGAAGGATGTATCCCAGATTCTACTACATTGTCATCATCACATAAAGGAGGATAACCAAGAGTTGCTCTGATAGAATTAGATATGCACTTGGCATGATCAGAGCTGGCTTTGACTATCACCCTCTCCCCCTTTATGACTTCTCGTTCTATGTGATCTCTGACATCATCTTTTTGAAATCTCACTTGGTTATCCAAATAGTTGACTCCATCTTTAAAGAAAGGTTTCAACCTTTGGAGTTTGTCAGTTATCAACTTCTGAGAGTCTTGAATTGTAGTTGTAACAGCAGTTAAGCTCTCTTGCAAGTGCTTATCAAAAGTTTCTTTGGCTATGGCACTTTCTGCAGACTGTGCAGTGGCTATATTCTTTATCTCAGTTACAATTGCATTGTGGGATGCTGTCAAGTTATCATTCATTCTGATTTGATTTTCCAGTACATAGCCTTGCTTTACTTCAAGTTCATCTACTTGAGCTTTTATCTTCTCTTGATGAGTGGCAAGATAGACTACTGCATTCCCTCCCTTGTGGAAGCATTCAGTCATCTCCTTTTTATTGAGATTCATTTCAAATCTTATAGACTTTATATCTTGGGCTAGATCAAACTATATAGATTTATGCCCATCATCCACATAGGTTTCTATGGCTTTCCTGTGCTCATCCAGCTTAATTTGCATAACAACCATCAAAGCACTGTAATCTACAGTGGGTGCTGGCTGTAGTGCAGGCTGTGGTGCTATAGTTTGTAGAGCCTTTTTGTAATTCTGACTCCTCCTCTTGAATACTTGGAACTTCCTTTTCTTAGCTCTTGCTGTCTCCTCATCTTCAGAAGCTGATGTGCTGACTATATCTACCCTCTCCTTAGGTAGCTCCTCAACAGCTTGGGACTTCTCAGGCTCTTGCCTTGTAGGTTCTTCATCAAGTATTACCTGCTCCCCCTCAACTGGAGCATTCTCCCCCTCAGCAGCAACACATTCCTTGTCAAGGTCTGTTTGATCCAGATTGAGGAAAAGATCTTCCATAGTAAATTCTTGTGGAGAATGAGCTGGAGAAACTCTTGGCTCATCTACCACTGGATCAGATACTACTTGAACTGAGACAGATGTGTCCTCCATGACAACATCTGGGAGTTGGCTATCAATCTGAGTTTGCTTAGTAACATCATTTAAGGAATCAGACAAAACATTATCCTCTATAAGGAAATCTAAAGCATTAAGCTCAGTGATTACCTCAAGGATGATGTGGGTGGCTCTTTCACTTTCAAGAGGAGTTGGCTCTTCCACCACTAGAGGCTCCCCCTGGATTTGATCCTTGTGTATGGGGCTAGCCAGTGGTTGCTCCCCCTGCCTCTCTGCAGCATCTTGTTGAGCTGGAGACTTCCCAGCATTTCCTTCTACATCCTCATCACGAGTAAAGACAACTTGCTCTTCACTACCAGAGCTACTAGAGGAATCCTGAGCCACTGGGGCAGGCTTCTTCTTCTTCTTTTGGGGAGTTATTTTCTCTGGTGTAGGCAATTCCTTGGTTAAAACTATGTCCCACCTAGAGAATATCCTCATGTCCATCTTTCTCATATGATTGATTTTAGTGCCTGCAGCTTGACTCATAACTTCTGGTATACTACCAGCCAAGTATAGACTTAAGATCCTACACAAGTTGGGTTTCTTCATACTTTCTTTAATCTTATTAAAGACAATAACAGACCAATCTGTTTTCAATGTGAAGATTATCCTTGTCATAAGATTGGACATATGGGCTGAGACCCGGTCATGCCCTCCAGGCTTACTCAAGATCACTTTTCCAACAATTTCAGATAGAAATTTTCCCTGGCTGTTCATGCCTTTCCTATTGAATACAGATCCAATTTTCAGCTTGGAATCTAGACCATACCAGTTTAATGCTTCTCTGGTCTTAGAAGCAGTAACTTCATCCTCTTCTTTTGTCCTTGGCAGGTTTAGAATCTTTCTCAAACTTTTTGGAGAGACCTTCACTTTTTCTCCATGAACCCTAAACTTGATCTTGAATCCAGTGTCGTCTAGGGTAGCTCCATTTAGAAATTCTAATTCTTCTTTCTTCCAGATCTTTGTGGGCTCTGAAACAAGAAAGTCTAACCCCGAGTCTGCAACTAGGGTTACCACATCCTTGATTTCCTGTGCTGCTTCGTCAAACGCTTGTCGCACCAGTTCATAGCCTTCATTGACGTTCTCCTCGAGCTTTGGCACCATTAGGGTTTGAAGAATTTGACTGGAGAGAAGAGAGGTGTCGACACACAAGTTTGGTCTCGAAACTTTGGTGAGCGTGTCGACAGACAATGGAGAAATTCTATTTATACCTTCCTAGGTTTGAAGATGAAAGGGCGGGTTAACTAACTTAAATTGTGTCGACACTGATGAAAAGTGTCGACACAGACTTATAATGTCTCGACACCTATGTGTCGACACAAGTTTAGTCAACATATATATGTGTCGACACTTGTTTATGTGTCGACACCACTTAACTCGACATTTAGTCGAGACTTTACTTAGATAGTTCTGAGTAAATTCTAAGTGTCGACACCACCTTGGATGTGTCGACACATATTTATCATGTGTCGACACTAATTTTCTGAAGTGTCGACACCAACTTCCTAGATGTGTCAAAACCTTTTCATTGAAGTGTCGACACCAATTTTCTGTCTCGACACAGACAACTCTCTGTGTCGACACTATTTTACTTAGCCATTTCTATAAACTTATTCTAAGTTTATCATACCTAGTTCAATTTTAAACTTATTGAACTTAGTTTCTTCTAAGGGCTTGCTATACATATCAGCTAGTTGATTATCTGTTTTAACATATTCCAGTAAAATATCTTCTTTTTCTACATGTTCTCTAAGAAAATGATATTTTATTTCAATATGTTTAGTTCTACTATGGGAAACAGGATTGTTTGCAATTGATATAGCACTAGTAGAATCACAAAAGAGTGGAGTTCTACTTACCTGAATTCCATAGTCCTCAAGCTGATGTTGTATCCATAGAAGTTGAGCACAGCAACTTCCAGCAGCCACATATTCTGATTCTGCAGTGGAGATAGCCAAACTTGTTTGCTTTTTGCTACTCCATGAAATCAGTCTACCACCTAGGAATTGATAGGTTCCAGTTGTACTTTTGCTGTCTTCTTTGCATCCTACAAAGTCTGCATCTGAATAACCTGTTATATCAAAGTCACCATTCCTAGGGTACCAAAGGCCAAGATAAGGAGTGCCCTTTAGATATCTCAGTATTCTTTTGACTGCAGTCAAATGAGACTCTTTAGGGCATGCTTGGTACCTTGCACAGACACATATAGCATACATGATATCTGGTCTACTTGCAGTCAAATAGAGTAGGGAGCCAACTATCCCTCTATAAAAAGTTTCATCTACAGGTTTCCCTGCATCATCTTTGCTAAGAGACATATTTGACCCCATAGAAGTCTTCATGGTACTGGATGAATCCATACCATACTTCCTTATGAGTTCTAGGGTGAACTTAGACTGGCATATGGATAAACCATTCTCAGTCTGTCTAACTTGGAGATCGAAGAAGAACTTAAGTTCCCCCATACTACTCATCTCAAATTGTCCTTGCATTAGTTTTGCAAACTTTTTGCAAAGACTACTTTCAGTAGACCCAAATATTATGTCATCTACATATATTTGGACTAGTATTACTTTTCCTCTGGATTCCCTAAGGAATAGAGACTTGTCTATTTTCCCCCTTGTGAACTTATTCTCAATGAGAAAACTAGACAGGGTTTCATACCAAGCCCTAGGGGCTTGTTTTAACCCATACAATGCTTTCCTAAGTCTATAGACATGATTAGGTTGAGTTGAATCAACAAAACCTGATGGCTGTTCCACATAGACTTCCTCTTTTAGATTACCATTCAAAAAGGCTGTCTTTACATCCATTTGGTAAACTTTAAATCCTTGAAAGGTTGAATAGGCCAGGAACATTCTTTTGGCTTCTAGTCTGGCTACTGGAGCAAAGGTTTGTTCAAAGTCAATACCTTCTTCCTACCTATATCCTTTAGCAACCAATCTAGCTTTGTTCTTTATGATGACTCCATGTTCATCCATCTTGTTCCTAAAGATTCACTTGGTCCCAATAATGTTGTGGTCTTTTGGTTTAGGAACAAGCTCCCAGACCTTACATCTCTTGAATTGATTCAGCTCTTCTTGCATTGCCTCAATCCAATGAGGGTCTAGGATGGCTTCTTCAAACTTCTTTGGCTCTACTTGGGATAGAAAACTGGAGTAGAGTGCTGTATTCAGATTTCTGCTCCTTGTTTGTACCCCTTATCTTAGATCACCAATGATTTGCTCTGCTGGATGATCTCTTAGATGCCTATTAGCTGGAGGCATCCTTGCTTCAGGTTGAACTTCTTCAACTTCTTCATCTTGCTGCACTCCTTGGACTTCTTCTTCATGAGGTACATGTAGTACTCCCCCTGGACAGCAGCCACTATCTTCTACTTGTTGTATTGCAGTAGGTTCTTCTTCTATAGTGAGCTTGTCCATTTTCTTTGTTATACCTGTGGAGCTGCATATACTACTAGACAACTCATTGTTAATAAGTCTAGTTTCATCAAATACTACATGTACAGACTCCTCTACAACTTGAGTAGACAAGTTGTAGACTCTATAAGCCTTACTATTGTTGCTGTACCCAACAAAGATCCCCTCTTGGGACTTGGCAGCAAACTTAGTCAAGTAAGACTTTCCATTATTAAGTATAAAGCACTTACAACCAAAGATCCTGAAGTAGGATAGGTTTGGTGTTCTGCCTTTCACAACCTCATAGGGGGTCTTGTTGTGGCTTTTAGTTATGGTAGCCCTATTAATAACATGGCATGCAGTATTAACTGCTTCAGCCCAGAAATATTCTGGTAGTGATGTATCACTTAATAGGGTTCTACCAGCCTCAATCAAGGTTCTATTTTTCCTCTCAGCAATGCCATTTTGCTGAGGTGTTCTTGGTGAAGAAAACTCTTGAAATATCCAAAATTCTTCACATAGTTTTGTCATACTATCAGACTAAAATTCAGTACCATGGTCACTTCTTATCTTGACCACTGTACTGTCTAGTTCATTCTGAATTTGTTTGACAAAGCTATAGAAGATACTAGGTGTTTCAGATTTCTGTCTAAGAAAGAACACCCAGGAAAATCTTGAGTAATCATCTACAACCACAAAGGTATAGACCTTCCTACCTATGCTGTGAACTGGCATAGGACCAAAGAGATCCATATGCAAGAGGTATAAACACCTCACAGCATCTTTGTTTTCAATGCTACTAAAGGTGGATCTAGTCTGCTTGCCCTTTAGACAAGCTGAGCATATTCCATCTTTAATACACTTAACTTGAGGACCATTCCTCACTAACTCTTTGCTATAGAGTTTGCCAATTGTCTTGTAGTTGAGATGGGCTAGTCTCTTGTGCCATTTGACATAATGAGAGACTTTCTCATCAGCTACAAGACACACTGGAGAACCATTATTCTCAACCATAATGTCTAGGCAATAGACATTGCTTTTTCTATAACCTGTCAAAGTGATCTCTTGATCATTTGACCTCCTGATATGACAACCATCTTTGACAAATGAGATGTCATATCCTACATCACTCAATTGACTTATACTAATAAGGTTATGTTTCAAACCTTTAACATAGGCCACTTGAGTAATAGTTATATGGGAGCTAGAAATGTTACCAAAACCCTTGATGATTCCTTTTTCAGAACCACCAAAGGTGACTTTGGACCATCCTTTATAGGTGTGTTTTCCTTTAGCAATCCCCTTGTTCCAGTCATGTGCCTGGAACATCCACTGTCCAAGTACCATATTGGGGCATGGCCACTTGGACTCACCTACAAAACAGATTAGTGAACCTTAGAACCTAAAGAATTCTTGGGTCCTTAGTACTGGTTAGTTTGCTTCCTAACAAAGCTACCTGCAGGTTTTCCAACAGGCAGTTTGCTACTCACTTTGGCACTTGCATTGTTCCAACAGTCCATGGCAAAGTGGCCTACCTACCCACAGCACCAACACTCAAACCTATTGTACCTTTACTTAGGTATATTCTTAGCTGTTTTATCTACAACTGGCTTATTGAGAGCTGGGGCTTTGCCCTTGGACTTGGATTGAACAGTCCTTACAGGTTTAGTAAATCCCAGTCCAGCTTTACCTTTGTGATGAACAAATTCATCAATTAAGGGTAGAACTGACTTTGGTTTAGAAAACCTAGCAACTAAATCTCTCTCCTTCTGAAGACTAATCTCCAGACTTTTGATTTGATCATTCTTAAATGATATAGTCCCCATCTGAATCACAGTTATGTGCTTCAGTCTGGCTATCTCATTAAGTTTTTGATCAAACAACTCCTCATAATCAGTTGCAGCCACTTTGAGACTTGTAATCTCCTTAGCTTGACTCTTGGCCAAGGATTTGCATTTCTTAAATGCTTGCAACAGAACTTTATATTCATCTATCAATTGATGAATATCCTCTTCAGACTCAGATGCACTCTCATCACTTGATGATGATGAATCTGATTCTGAACTAGCACAAGAAATTGAACTGAAAGAACAATTTTGTACCTTACTAGGTCCAGGCTGCTCCTGTATTTTGTCACTTTCTGTCAATGCCATCAGTCCTTGGCACTGACTGTCCTCTTGTTCATGTATAGAGTTCATGATCTGAATGAACTCTTCTTCTTCTTCCTCAGCAAACAGTCCTATGTATGCTTCAGCATCTGACTCAGTTTCTGATGAAGAAATGTCTGACAGACTCTTATCCTTTTTGACAACAAATGATCTTTCCTTCTTGCCCTTGAATTGAGTCTTTTTCTTATCATTTGACTCCTTCCTTTTCTCTGGACAGTCTGCAATAACATGTCCTTGTCTATTACAGCAATAGCAAATAATTTTTGATAGAGTTGCTTTGCTAGACTTGGTCTTTTTCCTGTCTTTCTTTGATGACTTTTTATTCTGATAATAGTCATCTTTTCCTTGTGAAGTAGATGGCCTTGTCCTCCACTGTTTCTTCTTTAAGAACTTCTGGAAGTGTCTTGTGAAGGCAGCAAAGTCCTCATCACTTTCACTGCTTTCAGACTTTCTGCTTGCTGACTCATCTGACTCAGTTTCAGCTACTTTTGGTGGTGGAGTTGGTGACTTACTTCTGTACTTTCTGGGGGCTTCTGTTTTAAATGCCACTGTCCTTTATTTATGTTCACTTCTTGTAGATTTCTCCTCTTCTTTCCTCACCATCAACTGCATTTCACAGGACAGCAGTTTTCCAAACAGTGTTGGTGGAGGAATTTCTGCTAACTTTGCCATTTCCCTAATGGCACAGATCTTGGTGTCCCAATCTTTTGTAAGGGACCTTAGAAACTTATCATGGAGCTCATAATTACTGAACTCTCTGCCATAGGACATTAGCTCATTCACAATCCTATAGAACTTCTTATAGCATTCAGTTATGCTATCAGCCCTACCTTGCCTAAAGCTTTCATATTCTTGGTTTAGCAAAGATTTTCTGTCTTGCCTCACTTCTTCAGAACCCTCCATGTACACAATAAGAGTATCCCACATTTCCTTGGATGTCTTGCAGTGTATCAAATTCTGAAAGGTAGCATCATCTATAGCACTCACAATGATATTCTGAGACATTTTGTCCATTGTGGCTAGAACAATCTCACCCTTTGTCATTTCATAGAAATCCTTAGGTGTTCTCTGATTTGCATCTAAGACTGAAACCTTCATGGGCACATATGGCCCTTCTTTCACTGTGATATAAATCCTAGGGTCTGAAGCTTCCATAAACAGTCTCACCCTTTCCTTCCAGATGCCAAATATTTCTTTTCTGCAAATGTGTAGCTTCATGGTACCCAATTCCTTATGATTCTCAGTGGAACCCATGGTTCTTGATTTTCTTGTTTCTACAATGTCCTTAGACTGAATCTGCCAACAAGATCTACTCAGACAGTTATGTCCCTTTTGAGTAACCTCGCTTTGATATCACTTGAAAGATATTGTACCTAATCACCTAGAGAGGGGGGGGGGGTGAATAGGTGACTTAAATTTTTTTAACTTTTTAGGCAGAATTCAGAGTTTATCACAGAATTATAACACAGCAATTAACCAGCAATCACAGCAATCAATCCAGCACACAGTGAACACACAAATTTATAGTGGTTTCCCAAGATTTGGGTACATCCACTTTCCCCCTTCGCTTATCTAGCAGTGTACTAGATTCGGCCAAACTCCTCCACTATCTCAGATCCTCAGATCTTACACTCAGAACCCCAAAACAGGTTCCTACAGCTTAGTCCCAAGGCCCTACAACTCAGCTTCTTCACAGAGCCTACATTCAGCTTCTTCACAAAGCCTACACTCAGCCACCAAGGCCTACACTCAGCCACAATAGGCCTACACTCAGAGATACAAATCTCCTACACTCAGGCACACAGGCCCTACACTCAGCATTTATAATTACAGGCTTACAAACTCAGATCCCTAAGGATCCTACAAGATAATATGAATACAAAAATGTAAACTCTACAACTCAGAGAAAAGAGAGAAGAGTTGAGAGTATCTTGATGAGTTTTTGGAAGAACTCAGCTGAGATCAACCTGACTTGGCTTTCTTCAAAGCTTCTTGAATGTAGAACACAATAAGATTGATCTCCTCTGCAGTTGATCCTTGATCTCTACTACTTAAGATTCAGAACAAAATCTGAACCCTTCTTCTCAGCCTGGTTCCAACGGCTGTCTTCTTGGAAGGAGCTCTCTCTCTCTAACTACTTAGATCTTCACTTGATTCTTCAAAGAATAACTAGATCTTCTTCTTATTCAATTACTTGATCATCTCTTTCTGTAGACAGTATAAACCTATTTATAGGCCTTCTTCATGATAACCGGCTGGTCCGGTTCATAACTGATTTCTGACAACTCTGACAGGTGCAGTAGACCGGCTGGAATGGCAGCTGTCAGGTCATCCAGTCAGTTCTTGAAAATTCTATAACTGTCTGAAGGTGTCGAGACTGTCGGTCTTTAAGTGTCGACACTTATAGACTAAGTGTCGACACAAGTTGACTAAGTGTCGACACTAGCCAACAAGGTGTCGACACAACTCCTTATGTTGTAGACTTCACTTCTCGACACAGCTTCTTCTTCATGTGTCGACACTGATATTGAGTGTCGACACAACACTTTGTTCTTCAGTATTTTGCTGAATTCTTGTAAGTGTCGACACAACTCCTTTGTGTCGACACATCTTCATGTGTTGAACTTGTCAGTGTCGACACATCTTCTTGGTGTCGACACATGCCTTCTGTGTTGATACTTGCTGAGTGTCGACACTGCTCCTTGTGTTGACACATTCTTCTTCTGTTGAGACTCTGGCTGAGTGTCGACACATCTCCTTAATGTCGACACTTGTACTTAGAATTTTGTTGAACTTTGCTAAGTGTCGACACAGCTCCTTGTGTCGACACTTTCTTCAAGTGTTGAGTCTTCAGCTGAGTGTCGACACATTCTTTCTTGTGTCGACACTTTCTTCAAGTGTTGACTCTTCTGCTGTGTGTCGACACATTGTTCTGGGTGTTGACACTTATACTTATACTCTGCTGACTTTTGCTGAGTGTCGACACAGCCTCCATGTGTCGACACTTTCTGATGTAGACACAGTTTCACTGGGTGTCGACACAACTGCTAAGTGTCGACACTGCTTCACTGGACTTTTCTTCATTGAGTGTCGACACAGCTCCTTGTGTCGACACTTTCTGTCTGGTGTCGACTCTGCATCCCTGGTGTCGACACAAGTACTCCAAGTGTCGACACTGCTTTCCTGGGTGTCGACACAATTCTTCTTAAGTGTCGACACTTTGCTCCTGGGTGTCGACACATGGACTTAGAAACCTTTTCATCTTTCCTGTGAATCCTTGACCTGCACAACTAAACTCAAAATACATCAAATACATTTTGATGTATATCATTGAGTAGGTTGAGGCTTCTTCAAATCAGGTACATTAGAACCAATGTACCCAATAGTTTTCTTCTGCATCTAGAGATTCTTGTACTCCACCTGGACAGCAGCCACCATTTTCCACTTGCTGATTTGCAGTAGAATCTTCTGCAATGGTTAGCTTGTCCATCCTCTCAGTTATACCTGTAGAGCTGCAAACACTACTTGACAATTCATAGTTAATGAGTCTTGTTTCATCAAAGACTATATGTACAGACTCTTCTACAACTTGAGTAACCAAGTTGTAGATCCTATAAGCCTTACTATTGTTGTTGTACCCAACAAAGATCTCCTCTTAGGATTTGACAGCAAACTTGGTTAGATAAGACTTGCCATTGTTAAGTATATAGCACTTGCAACCAAAGATCCTGAAATAGGATAAATTTGGTTTTCTGTCTTTCATAATCTCATAGGGAGTCTTCTTCTGGCACTTGGTGATAGTAGCCCTATTGATCACATGACATACAGTATTTACTGCCTCAGCCCAGAAATATTCTGGGAGAGAAGTGTCACTCAATAGAGTTCTACCAGCCTCTATCAATGTTATATTCTTCCTTTCAGCAATACCATTTTGTTGTGGTGTTCTTGGTGTGGAAAATTCTTGAAAGATCCCAAATTCTTCACACAGTTTTGTCATACTTTCAAAATGAAATTCAGTACCATGGTCAATTCTGATTTTGACCACTGTACTGTCCAACTCATTTTGAATTTGTTTAACAAAACTATATAAGATATTTGGGGTTTCAGATTTTTGTCTTAGGAAGAAGACCCAGTAATATCTAGAATAGTCATCTACTACCACAAATGTGTAGACCTTCCTACCTAGACTGTGAACTGGCATAGGACCAAAAAGATCCAAATGCAAGAGGTAAAGACACCTCACTGAATCCTTGTTTTCAAGGCTATGAAAGGTGGATTTGGTCTGCTTGACTTTTTGACAAGCTGAGCATATCCCATCCTTTATACACTTAACCTGAGGACCATTCCTCACTAACTCTTTGCTAAAGAGTTGGCCAATAGTCTTATAGTTAAGATGAGCCAGCCTCTTATGCCATTTAACACAATGTGAGGCTCTCTCATCAGCTACAAGATAAATAGGAGAAACATTATTCTCACACACAAAGTCAAGACAATAAACATTCCTCTTCCTATATCCTGTCAAAATGATCTTTTGATCATTTGACCTTTTGATATGACAACCATTCTTGACAGAAGAGATGTCATATCCTAAATCACTCAGCGGACTTATGCTAATGAGGTTATGTTTAAAACCCTTCACATAGGCCACTTGAGTGATAGTAATCTGATTACTAGAAATGTTACCAAAGCCTTTGATGATTCCTTTTTCTGAACCACCAAAGGTTACTTTAGGTCCATCCTTGATAGGTGTGTAGTCCTTCAGCAACCCCCTTGTTCCAGTCATGTGCCTGGAACTTCCACTGTCCAAGTAACATATTGGGGCATGGCCACTTGGACTCACCTGCAATAAAGATTAGTTAACCTTAGAACACAAATGAGTTTTGGGTCCTTGGTTCATGTTAGCCTGAAATCTAACAAATCTGCCTGTAGGTCTTCTCACAGGCAGACTGTTATTCTCCATGACACTAGAATTGTGCCAACAATCTATGGCAAAGTGGCCTACCTTGCCACAACACCAGCACTCAAACTTGTTGTACCTTTGTTTAGGTACAAACCTAGCTGAATTATCTACAGCAGGCTTCTTGTTTTGTGTTGGAGCATTGCCTTTAGATTTTGACCTAGCAGTCCAGGCAGGTTTTTTAAAGCCTAATCCTGCCTTACCCTTTTGAGGTACAAACTCATCAATCTATGGTAAAACAGATTTAGGTTTAGAAAAGCTAGCCACTATCTCTTTCTCTTTCTGAAGTCTAACCTCCAGATTTCTAGTATGATCATTCTTGAAATTGATAGTGCCCATTTGAATAACAGTTATGTTTTTCAATCTGGCAATCTCATTCAGTTTTTGATCTAACAACTTCTCTGAATCTACTGCAGCCAAGTTAAGACTAGCAATCTCCTTTGCCTGAGTTTTGGCTATGGTTTTTCTTTTCTTCAAGGCCTGCAACAAGTCCCTATATTCATCAATTAACTGATGAATATCTCCTTGAGATTCAGACCCACCCACATCACTTGATGCAGATGTATCTGACTCTGACTCAGTACTATAAATTGAACTAGAAGAACATCTTTATACCTTACTTGGTCTAGGCTGATCCTGGATCATGTCTCCTTCAGATATAGCCATCAGTCCCTTGAACTGATGGTCTCCATGCTCATAAATTGAGTTCATTAGCTGCATGAACTCATCTTCTTCCTCCTCAGCAAATAATCCAATGTAGGCTTCAGCTTCTGATTCTGTTTCTGAAGATGACTGGTCTATCAAACTCTTGTCTTTCCTAGCAACAAAGGACTTTTCCTTTTTACTCTTAAACTGAGTCTTCTTTTTGTTAGCTGACTCCTTCCTCTTTTCAGGACAGTCAGCCACAACATGTCCCTATCTATTGCAGCAATAGCACACAATCTTTGAACATGTAGCTTTGCTTGGCTTGGACCTTCTTCTATCATTCCTGGATGACTTTCTCTTCTGATAGTAGTCATCGTTTGGCTGAGAAGTGGAAGGCTTACACCTCCACTGCCTCTTCTTTAGAAATCTTTGAAAGTGCCTAGTAAAAGCAGCAAAGTCTTCATCACTTTCACTGCTATCAGAACTTTTGTTCACTGAATTATCTGTGACAGCTTCAGCAATTATTTATGTGGAGATGGAGACTTGCTTCTATACTTCTTAGTGGCTTCAGTCTTGAAGGCCACAGACTTTTCCTTGTGCTCCACTCTAGTATTCTTCTCTTCCTCCTTTCTATCCATTAAGTGCATCTCATAAGATAGCAGTTTTCCAAACAAAGTTAGAGGAGGTATATCAGCAAGTTTGGCCACTTCCCTAATGGCACAAATCTTGGTGTCCCAATCCTTATTCAAGGATCTTAAGAACTTGTCATTCAGCTCATAGTTGCTGAAGACTCTTTCATAGGACATCAACTCATTAACTATCCTATAGAACTTCTTGTAATATTCTGTAATGCTATCAGACTTTCCTTGTCTGGAGCTTTAATATTCCTGATTTAACATTGACTTCCTATCTTGTCTTACTTCCTCTGATCCCTCCATATAGACTATTAATGTGTCCCACATTTTTTTAGAGGTTTTACAATGAATTAAGTTCTGAAATGTTGAATCATCAATGACACTAACAATTATATTCTGGGCTCTCTTGTCCATAGTGGCCAGGATGATTTCATCTTTAGTTATTTCAGAAAAGTCCTTGGGAGTTTTCTGATTTGCATCCAGAATGGATATCTTCATTGGCACATATGGGCCTTCTTTGACTGTAATATATATCCTTGGGTCAGAAGCTTCCATAAAGAGTCTGACCCTCTCTTTCCATATGCCAAATATCTCTTTTCTACATATTGGTAATTTCATGGACCCCAGCTCTTTGAGATTCTCACTAGAACCCATTTTCTTGATTCTTGTTTGTTTTGAATCTACCTACAGGATCTTACTCAGACTGTTAAGTCCTTTTTTGAGTAACCTCCCTCTGATACCACTTGAAAGAAATAGTGCCTAACCACCTAGGGGGGGTGAATAGGTGTAATTTTTATTTTACTTTAAAGGCAGACAATATGTTCTATAATCTAAGCAGCAATTGCAAATTCTACAGCTATCAGCACAGCAATCACAGAAACAATCATTCACAGAGTGCACACAGATTTTATAGTGGTTCCCCAAGGTCTGGGTACATCCACTTTCCCCCTTCGCCTATCTAATAGTGTACTAGATTCGGCCTAACTTCTGCACTTCTCCTCAGATCCTCAAATCTTACAGCTCAGAACCCCAAACAGGTTCCTACAACTCAGAGTGTTCTCACTCCTACAACTCAGGCAAACTGCCCTACCTCAGCCTTCATCAAGACCTATACTCAGAGAAAATCTTCTCCTACACTAAGCCTTTATATAATAGGCTTACAACTCAGATCTAGTATAGATCCTACAGAAAATAATGTTTACAAAGTAATTAACCTCAACCCAGATAGAGAGAGAAGGGTTGGCTGGCTTCTTGATGAGTTCTTGGAAGAACTTGGCAGAGATCAACCTCTCTTAGATTTCTTCAAAGCTTCTTGAATCTGAACTCAGTAGGGTTGAATCTTCTGTGAATTTGATCTTCAATCAGCTTCTGACTTAAGATCCAGATTTCAATCTGAATCTTTCTTTGCAGCCTGGTTCAGCAACTGCTCTTATTAGATGGTGCTCTCTCTCTCCAACTTCTTCTAGATCTTCTGTCGAAAATCTTCTGTATAATTACTTCTCTCTAAGTTGTTGTTAGTTGGTTGTGATTGATCTGTTGATGTTGAAGGAGAAAGCCTTTATATAATCTTTCTCCAAGGTAACCGGCTGATCTGGTTTCTAACAACCTTCTGACAGCTTTGATAGTTGCAGTTGACCGGTTGAAATGGCAGCTGTCAAGTCATCCAGTCACTTCTTGAAATCATTGTCTCTGTCTGAAAGTGTCGAGACTGATCTTCATTATATGTCGACACAAATAAACTAAATGTCGACACAAGTAGACTAAGTGTCGACACATGCCTTGGTGGTGTCGACACAACTTCTGTTGTTGTTGTAACAGCTTCTCGACACAGCCTTCTGTTGAATGTGTCGACACAGATTCTGTGTGTCGACACAAACCTTCTTTGTTTTAACTTGGTTGAAACTTGCTGAGTGTCGACACATCTCCTTTGTGTCGACACAACTTCTTTTGTTGTTGATACTTGCTGAGTGTCGACACATCTCCTTTGTGTCAACACAAACCTTCTTTGTTTTAACTTAGTTGAATTCTGCTGAGTGTCGACACATCTTCTATGTGTCGACACAAGTACTTCTTCTTTACTTTGTTGAAGCTTTGCTGTGTGTCGACACAAGTCCTGTGTGTCGACACAGTTGATGTTGACAAATACTTCTGTCTGTCGACACTGCCTCTTGGTGTCGACACATTTGATGTCGACTAATCTTCTCTGGGTGTCGACACTGCCTCTAAGTGTCGACATAATTTATGTTGACAATTCTTCACAGTGTGTCGACACTGCCTGTATGTGTCGACACATTTCTTCTGGTGTCGCCTTTGCCTTTTCTGGTGTCGACACAATTTACTCCAAGTGTCGACACAGCTTTTCTCCACTATCGACACAAGCCTTCATAAGTGTCGACACTGCTTCTCTAGGTGTCGACACATGGACTTAGAAATTTTCTGCATTTCCTGCAATTACTTAACCTGCACATATAAACTCAAAACACATCAAATACACCTTGATGTATATCATTGAGTAGGGTGAGTGTAACGTCCCGGTTTAGAGCTAGAGGGTACCGCACCCGAATGGGCCGCATAGCGTGTCTCGCCCCGGTGCCCCGTCACAGGACTGCAGTCCGTGCCACCCAAACCCATCTCCGCACCTATATCTCAATACGACGGGTTTTTCCGAGCGCGGGGTTTCGAACCCACACCGCCTTGATAAGGCATCTTCCACAGTCCTCATCACCAGCTGACCTGCAGCTCAGTTGGTGATGAGGACTGTGGAAGGTGCCTTATCAAGGCGGTGTGGGTTCGAAACCCCGCGCTCGCAAAAACCCGCCGTATTGAGAAACAGGTGCGGAGATGGGTTTGGGTGGCACGGACTGCAGTCCTGTGACGGGGCACCGGGGCGAGACACGCTATGCGGCCCATTCGGGTGCGGTAGCCTCTGGCTCTAAACCGGGACGTTACATAAAAAGTGCACTTTTATGTAACGTCCCGGTTTAGAGCCAGAGGCTACCGCACCCGAATGGTCCGCATAGCGTGTCTCGCCCCGGTGCCCCGTCATAGGACTGCAGTCCGTGCCACCCAAACCCATCTCCACACCTGTTTCTCAATACGACGGGTTTTTGCTAGCGCAGGGTTTCGAACCCACACCGCCTTGATAAGGCACCTTCCACAGTCCTCATCACCAGCTGAGCTGCAGCTCAGTTGGTGATGAGGACTGTGGAAGGTGCCTTATCAAGGCGGTGTGGGTTCGAAACCCCGCGCTCGCAAAAACCCGCCGTATTGAGAAACAGGTGCGGAGATGGGTTTGGGTGGCACGGAGTGCAGTCCTGTGACGGGGCACCGGGGCGAGATACACTATGCGGCCCATTCGGGTGCGGTAGCCTCTGGCTCTAAACCGGGACGTTACATAAAAAGTGCACTTTTATGTAACGTCCCGGTTTAGAGCCAGAGGCTACCGCACCCGAATGGGACGCATAGCGTGTCTCGCCCCGGTGCCCCGTCACAGGACTGCAGTCCGTGCCACCCAAACCCATCTCCGCACCTGTTTCTCAATACGGCGGGTTTTTGCGAGCGCGGGGTTTCGAACCCACACCGCCTTGATAATGCACCTTCCACAGTCCTCATCACCAACTGAGCTGCAGCTCAGTTGGTGATGAGGACTGTGGAAGGTGCCTTATCAAGGCGGTGTGGGTTCGAAACCCCGCGCTCGCAAAAACCCGTCGTATTGCAGCTCAGTTGGTGATGAGGACTGTGGAAGGTGCCTTACCAAGGCAGTGTGGGTTCGAAACCCCGCGCTCGCAAAAACCCGCTGTATTGAGAAACAGGTGCGGAGATGGGTTTGGGTGGCACAGACTGCAGTCCTGTGATGGGGCACCGGGGCGAGACACGCTATGCGGCCCATTCGGGTGCGGTAGCCTCTGGCTCTAAACCGGGACGTTACATAAAAAGTGCCAGAGGTCGTGTCCCTCTGATACCAACTGTCACGACCCGCATTTTCTCCGTATTCAAAAATACGTCAGAGTAGAGAAACCACGCGCCGTGATGCCACGCCAAGCAGGGGACAACTGCCGACGCTTAGGTGTCCCGTCCTCACATTTACCTCAAGTAAAACATTTATAACTTTTAGTTAAAAACTATGCATATAAATTAATAGAGTTAATGACCGTGTCCCTCGGTCAAGTGGACTACTGTCCATAGATGAGAAAATATACATCTTTTACGCGGCGGAAAGTACTGAGTTAGCCCAATTGTTATCCTACATGGGAGTGAGGGTCCAGTATCATAAACTGATGATGTGACATCTACGTTTACTATATATACAGAAATCTTTTGTACGCTTAAAAGTAGTATATTTAGCAGTTGAAGTCACGCCATGCCAAAATTCCGGAAATGCAGTTTTGTATACTTTAAAATAACTAAATGCATCCTAACAAAAATCCTTCTCAGAGTGCAAGAACAATCAGGTAAAAAGTAACAGCAGTAATAGCAGCAAGTAGTCCATCACAGAAAAGTCAAAGTCTATGGGCGTCGACAACTGACACGAACCCATAGTAAAATCTGACAAGTCCAAACAAGACAACTACCTCAAGCTCAGAGGTAGAATCAAATAACCGCAGAAACCAGCAGCACTAGAAGCCCAACGCTGTCAGCTAAACCTGCTATAGCTCTGATCCTGAGGTATTCAAAAGAAGAACACCTCAGAAGCAAGTTACAAGTAGTACGAGAGTAAAAGCAGACTACACAAACCTCCAAGTGAAAGAAAATGAAGAGCGACTGCAACAAAATGTTTAGCAGAGTAAAAGTAAACAACAGTAAAACTAGCCGAGCAAGAAGGGCTAAACACATTAACAAGACAAAACAAGCACCAGCAACAGAAGTTCAATCTTTTATTAGCAATTACTATGCCGAGGGAGAAACCTCAACGCGCACAGTCTATCTGAGCATTAAGCACTATGCCGAGGGAGGACCCCAACGCACACAGTTCATCTGAGCATTAAACACTATGCTGAGGGAGGACCCCAACACACACAGTTCATCTGAGCATTAAACACTATGCTGAGGGAGGACCCCAACACACATAGTTCATCTGTGTTCCTTTAGTTACATAATTATACAAGCAGGGTTTATTTCTTTTTATTCATCATAAACTCAAGTAATAACCAACAAAGTGGACTGCATAAGAGCATTTCAAAGTAAAGCAAGTGAAGTTTAAAGAAGAAAAAAAAACACGAACAAGATGACTCGATGGTTATAACAGCACGACAACCAATTTATTTACCAGTTCAATGGACTAAAAAAAAATTTGGGGTTAAGGCTTTAGGGACAACAAGTCACAATTTCAGGAATAGAGGGGAAAAAAAATTAGGATTTCAGGAAAAATATCTCCATAATCGAAACATAATAAACTCAAACAAATGAAGGAAAAATGGCAAAAACTTAGAATCAAGAACATGAGGGAGAGGAAGAACACCACTTGCCTCGTTTTCACTGGAAAAATTCTCCGAATCACCCCACGTCGCAGATCGGGGCAAAAGAAGACGCTAGGAGTCGAAACCTGAACGAAAATGGGCAAAATAGAGGTTATGGCCGAAAAACCCTAACGAGGGAACTCAAGTAATGGGAAAAGAAATTACCACTATAGCGTAGCTCTCGACGAGAGCTTTCCAGATCTACGATCAGTTGGAAATTTCGAGTACTGGAACTCCGCCGGCGGCCACCGGAAGACTTCCGACTAAGAGCTTTGTCGTCACGACGCTCTGGTTCGGTCAAGAGAAGAAGTTGTCTTCTGTTGATTTTAACTCTCATAAGATAAGATTATATATATATATATATATATATATATATATATATATATATATATATATATATATATATATATACTATCTTAAAAAGATATACTAAGGTCTGCCAATATCATGAGTTCATAAATCAACCAAAAAATTCTCACCCTTCAATATGACTTGATTTTCTCTCCACCATCGGATCAGTCACTACTCCTCTATAATAAACCATGCGCTCTCCTCATTTACCCGCGCACACAGTACAAACCCTAATCCACGCGCTCTCCTCATTTACCCCACGACAGCGCTCTCACGACTGCCACTTTTCTCCGACTTCTCCCGCGATCTCCCCGCAGCTGGCGACCTCCACGACGAATTCTTCCCACCCACTGGCGCGCAAGTCTTGCAACTCCGCTCACGCTCACGCTCACGCTCTGTCGCTCTGTCCCTCTGTCGCAAACTCAGGTTCGATCTGCCTTTCTTCTCCATTTTCACTTCCCTCTCCTCTCTGATTTCGATTTCGTTTTCGTTTTCTGATTTCGTCATTTTAGGGCTTCAAGAGTATATTTTCTGATCTCGCCATTTTTGCTATTTTCGGGCTCTGCCGCAAACTTGGAAACAAAACAGTGATTGGTCTACAAAGACAATCAGAACTGGTAAGTAAAGACATGATGTACTTAGGTATTAGTGGGATAAAGAGTTGAGTGTTGTTGTTCTTTTCTGGCCCGCTTCTTTGTTCTGCAATCTTTTTCAATGGGTAGTTTAAGTTTTACCATTTAACACGCATTACAGAAATTCTGTTGCTCGAAGGAAATTTTTTCCATGGCCTAACATTTTTTTTCACTGTCATTCTTATGGTTCAAGTTTGTCATTCACTTACCTTCTATATGTTAATTTTTACTTGCTCATTCGGTTATCTCTTTCAGGTTGAACTTTTGGCTTACACATGACTTTTGGCTTTCAGGTTGAACTTTTGGCTTTCAGATGACCAAGCTTTGCATAGGTAAGTCTTCTACATTAGCTCTTTCTTTCAGATTTCGTTTTCTGATTTCGCCATTTTCGGGCTTCACACAGCATCTCCTCTCTCTTTCAGATCCAAGAGTATATTTTCTGATTTCGCCATTTTCGCCATTTTCGGCCTCTGTCGCAAACTTGGAAGCAGAACAGTGATTGCTGTAGAAAGACAATCAGAACTGGTAAGCTCTTTCTTCTTTAGGCGCTTCCTCTCTTCTTCATATCTCTTATCTACAGAGCCCAAAAATCATGTTAGCCCTTCAGTAATGTATTAGGCAGAATTACATAAAGAAGGGGCACTCTCTCTTGCGCTATTTCATCCTAACCCTAGCCTATTATGCTAGAGCACTGATATAATGTTAGGCAAGGAGAGAAGAGAGGACCAGCTATACTTGCTTCTTATCTCATTTACTGTCAATGGGTTTGTTGTTGGTGATCGGAGTTATCCTTCATGTTTAATATTTTGGCTCCAGGTCCTCAGTAAAGGTTTTGTGAGGTTGATGATGTTTATATATTTTCAAGTGTATCAATGATTACTGTGCAGGAGAGGTTGCTTTTGCAGGTTCTGATAGCCTCTTCAGCTTTTAAAAGTTACCTTTTCAGATATTTTTTAAACAAAAGAATGGCCATGGGAATACATGAAACAATGGCCATGTAAATACTTGAAATAGATTCCAGTATAAATTCCATTATATGTTCACTAAAATATGTTCTCTTAACATTCATCCAAACAAAAGATCATTACATGTTCCCAGCAAGAACATATAATGGAAGACGATGGATCAAGTTAGAAATGGTGGTCTTACAATTTGCAATTTACCTGTCATTGGAATTGTCATTACTAAAGAAATCACAGGAGTTATTTGTGATGCTTTACATTCCTTTAAGGTTTTCGATTTAAATTTTGATTTCATTTTACAATTCCAGAATTTTTTTTTCCATTTCATTTAATTTTTTGCTCTAAATTTTTGTTTAAGAATTTCTGTTTGGAAATTTTATCTACGAAATCACTTGATTAGGATCATGAATAGCCTACCCATCTAAACATGTATAGTACAATTTGCCATCTTTCATCAATCACATTCATTTTAGGCTTTGAATGGTGAGTTTTAAGAACAGACAATGCTATCAACATGTGAGATCCTTTAGAGAACCATAAGCATCGAAAATAAAATGATTAATTGAAACGATCGTTTCTACCCTCGATCTTTGATTAATTGGTCCCACTTGGATAATGTCTATTTCTTCAGTACTGAATTACAACTGTGTGTAAGTTCCATATATTTGGTGAAGATTTCATAAATAATGTTATTTTTACCATTCACTTTTACTACATTACCGATATTTAATCAACCTATCAATTTCTTATTTTGTTCTCATTTAAAAAGTTCTTTAGAAATTTGGAAACCGCACGTACGCTTAAGAAAATTCATTTAGTGATTCAAAGATAAAAAACATTTTATGTCTCCTGTTTCACTAACTGCATACTTTCTAACAACAAAATAACAATTTCAATGACCCCATACTTCCTTACAACGAAGATACTTCAGCAAGTCAACAATGAGTCAAAATAATGTGAACAACGCAAATGAACATCAAGATCCACCGCTACACTCCATTACACAAAGTGAACCGATGGTGGAAGATGGAACAACTGCAAGCAATTTAACAAGCCAACCAAGCCACCGAAGAGGAAGACCTCCGACATACGCATCAAACCAACATCGAGCTGAGGCATCTAACGCCCGAAGAAGGGAACGACGTAGATTTCTACAAAGCATCGATGCGTACACATCAGGTAATATAAAATGGATGTAATAAATACATTTCACAAACCATGAAAACACAATAAGAACTTCATCATCCATTTGGTTTCAACTGCACCACTTAACTGCTTCAATTTCAGGGTCAAACGTCCACTCTATCAATCTAAGCAATCAACATTCGGAGAACAATGCAACGCCATTTGCAAATGAAACAACCGTTACAGAACCCTCAATTCCAATTTCAACAACAACTACATACGGTATTACATCGCTCATATTTCCTCAAACATAAAAACAAATATTTATTGAAATATAAGTACAATTGCGTAGTTTCTCTCATCTCTCTCAAAACAAAAAATTGCGCGATTTCTTACATCTCTGTGAAAATAAATAATGAACAGAAAATGACCTTAACGTCGATCACGCAACCTACTTACCCCCTATAATAACTCGGCGGAGAGGAAGACCACCAATACATACATCAACTAACAACCGACATGATGCAACAACTGCGCGAGAAACAACCACTACAGCACCGCTACAAGTACGACCAAGAGGACGACCACCAATATACACATCCACTCTCCACCGACGAGAAGCAATTAATGCCCGTCAAAGGGAAAATCGTCGCGCTCGACAACACAATCCTACCACACTCAAAATCCAAAATGACACTGCAAGCACAACAAACTATGAGGAAGAAATGCAACCTGAGGATGAACAACACACAACACACGGTAAGCCTCAATCTTAACACGTACAACTAAACCATATATATAAATAAGAACACTACATTACGTTAGTCTCACTATGATCGTCTGTCTATCACACAGGAAATACTCCTACTCAAGGATCAACACGCCATTTGACTGCAAGAAACTGTTACCCGGCAATACATGTGCCTCCGGTTACTCTCTCTTCACCTACCACTTGCCGTCATTGTCACGCTAAGCTTTTTCACAATGAGTCCATGACATTGTGTTGCAAAAGAGGATTGGTCGATGTACCAGATATTCCAGTACCACCTGAGCTTCTGGAATTCTTTACAACACAAACTACAGAAGGACGTCATTTCAGACAGAATATATGTTCATACAACCATGTATTCTCTTTCACCTCAATGGGAGTAACATTTGATGAAAGAATGTCGGCATTTAATCAGGGTATCTACACTTTTAGAGCACACGGTGCAAGATATCATAGAATTGGCTCTCTACTACCAGAATATGGTTGTAGACCACGTTTTCTGCAAATGTTCATTTATGATACAGAGCACGAAATGGAGAATAGGTTGAACGAGAGTCCGGGCCTCACTCTACAAATAATTGAAAAGATCTCCAACATACTGGATGCAGTAAATCCATTCGTCCAAACCTTACGGCAATTAGCAAGACACTCGGATCTCCACCAATGCAAACTTCTGATAAAAGAAATGCCTTCAACGGAGCGTCAGTACTCCCTTCCAACAGCATCACAAGTTGCAGCGGTATTAGTTGGCGCAGATGATTTCATGGAGGCAAATGATAGAGACATAATTGTAAAAACATATTCCGGAGAACTATTACCTGTAAAAGAATATTCTGTCTATTACGACCCTCTACAATATCCTTTGCTATTTCCACATGGTTCACATGGGTGGCGTGGCGACGAACTATTAAATCGTGCAGAACGAACAAGCTGTTGTGACTATTACTCCTACCAACTACAAGTACTTCAACATTTACTCTCACTTACGCATAACATAATATTACTGCTGAATCTTTACTAAATTATACTATTTCCATGTAGATCCGTGCAAACCGAATTTCCGTGCTTCACTACGCAGGCCGTCTACTACAACAATACATCGTCGATATGTACATAAAAGTTGAAACACAAAAACTACGGTGGATTAGATCGCACCAAAGCGATGTAAGGGCCGAGTTATATCAGGGATTGCAGGATTGCTTACAAAACGGTGAAAATGATGCGGGTACGTACTTTTACCATCGATTTTTAATCATATATAATTTCAATGAAGTTACATTTTTTCTTCAAATTTTAACTATACCTCACTACAGGTAATGTCGGCCGTAGGACAATTTTGCCGTCTTATTTTATTGGAAGTCCAAGGGATATGTTCCAACGATATCAAGACGCAATGACAGTTGTACGAAATTTTGGTAGGCCAGATATTTTTTTAACAATGACTTGCAATCCTTCATGGCCAGAGATAATAAATGAGCTTCATCCTGGACAAACGGCGCAAGATCGCCCAGATTTAATCTCGAGAATATTTCAAGCAAAATTACAATGCCTAAAGGACGACATCTTCCATAAGGGCGTCCTGGGTAGAGTTGTAGCACACGTTCACGTGGTAGAATTTCAAAAAAGAGGTCTTCCGCACGCACATATGTTATTTATTTTCAATGAACACGATAAACTAAGTACTCCTGACGATTATGACTGCGTAGTCAGAGCCGAAATTCCAATACAGACAGATGATCCAGAGTTATACAATGCAGTGCTTAGACATATGATGCATGGACCATGCGGACGCTTAAGACCAAATGCGCAGTGCATGAAAAATAATGTTTGCAAAAAAGGGTTTCCAAAACCTTTCGTGGAAGCCACTACACACGGATTGAATTCATACCCACTCTATCGTCGTCGTGATGACAACAGAGAAATACGTCTGGGAAGAGATGACAACTTTATGGCTGACAATGGTTGGGTAGTTCCGTATAACCCATATCTTCTACTTAAATACGATTGCCACATCAATGTTGAAATTTGTAGCAGCATTAAGAGTATCAAATATTTGTACAAGTACGTGTACAAGGGTCCTGACTGGGTTGCATTCGAGGTGCGTCCGGGACCGAACTATGACGAAGTAAGTAAATACGTCGACGACCGTTGGATTTGTGCGCCTGAGGCATCGTGGAAGCTTTTCAAGTTCCATATGTACCAAACATTCCCTTCTGTTGTCCGATTGCAAATACATCTGCCAGATCTACATCAGGTTCAATTCCGAAGCAATCAATCTATTTCCAATGTACTGACTAATGAACGGAATTCACGGACAATGCTAACAGAGTTCTTCAACACATACAACAACGGATTAGAAACAGTTGGTTACTTATATGTTGACTTTGCAAAACATTATAGGTGGCTAACATCATCGCGAAAATGGATAAGAAGAGTTCGAAATCGAACAGTAGTAGGCCGTATGTACGCTGTATCGCCAACCGAGGGTGAGCGCTTTTACTTACGTCTTCTGCTTAATCATATTCCAGCGCCAACATCATTTAATTTCCTATATACCGTTCATGGTATTCATTACACCACTTTTAAGGAAGCTGCTGAGAAACGAGGTCTACTTGAAGAAGACAATAGCATCAGAGAAAGTCTTGCGGAAGCCAGAAATTTCAGAATGCCTGCGGCACTGCGAAGATTATTTGCAACAATTTTATTGTACTGTCAACCGACTGGGGTAAGAACCCTATGGGATGAAAATCATGCGGCGATGATCGAAGATTACGGTAGCACAAGCTCTGTAAATAGTGATTTCTTAATAAATAGATTATTGTGTGAGTTAAATAATATCTTTGAGCAATATAACAAAAGCACAAAAGATTTTGACCTGCCAAGATTAAGCGAGGGCATACAATACTCAATTGACTTGCCGGGTTTGATTGATAATGAGTTATCAATTCCAATATCGACAACAGATCTAAATTCAACATCGCTACTAAATCAGGGGCAACAAATAGCGTACAACACAATATGCACTTCCATAAGAGAAGGAAATGGAGATATTTTCTTCGTTGATGGTCCTGGTGGAACAGGTAAAACATTTCTCTATCGATCTATACTAGCAACTTTCCGCAACGAAGGCCGTATTGTGATAGCAACTGCAACATCCGGAATAGCAGCAAATTTATTCCCAGGCGGTTGCACAGCTCACTCAAGGTTTAAAATTCCTATAAAACTAGAGAACGTACTAAATTGCGGTATCAGTAAACAGTCTGATTTGCGAAAATTGGTTGAACTTTCTTCCGCAATCATTTGGGACGAGGCACCCATGGCCAATAGAAAAACATTCGAAATTCTAGACCGTACATTGCAAGATGTATTAGAAATAAATAAGCCTTTTGGTGGGAAAGTCCTAATCATGGGAGGAGATTTTAGGCAGGTGACGCCGGTTGTTGTGAATGGCACGAGATTGGAAATAATTCGCTCAAGCATCGTTGAGTCTTACTTATGGCCAGGTGTCAAGATACTTAAATTAAAGGAAAATATGAGAGCACGCAATGACATCGAATTTGCAGATTTCTTGCTAAGGGTCGGAAATGGGCTCGAGCCAACAATAGAAAATGACATGATTCGCCTTCCGGAGTCAATTGTTATGCCTTGGGAAGGAGATCAATCAATTGATGCTTTAATAGATTTCGTTTTCCCAAATATGCAAACTTATGATGTCAACAACACCGATGCTACGTATATGGAGACAAGAGCTCTAATCACTCCATTAAATGAAGATGTTAACAAGTTGAACGAAAAATGCATGGAAATATTTCCGGGGGATAGCACAACTTACTACTCTTTCGACTCAGTTTCAACTGATGACCATGACTTATATCTCCCGGAATTTTTAAACTCTATTAATCCAGGAAATCTACCAACACACAAGCTGACATTGAAGCGGGGCTGTCCAATTATGCTTCTCCGAAATATAGATCCAAAAATTGGATTATGCAACGGCACAAGACTAATTTGTCGCAGATTTGGAAGGAATATTATTGAAGCAACAATATTGGTCGGGCATTTCAAGGGACTCAGAGTTTTCATTCCACGCATACCGCTAAAAAGCGCAGAAGATTACAAAATGCCATTCGAACTAACGAGGAAACAATTTCCAGTCAGATTGAGTTTTGCATTAACAATTAACAAGTCGCAAGGCCAGACAATTGGAAATGTCGGAATTTATCTTCCAAACCACGTCTTCAGTCATGGACAATTGTATGTGGCTTTATCAAGAGGGGTTTCGGCGCAGTCCACGAGAGTTTTGGTCAAAAACTATGCTATCGAAGGTCATGCGGGTGTGTACACGAAAAATGTGGTCTTCAAAGAGATTTTTGATCGGGTCGACCCGACGACAATGATATATTGAATTTCAAAAAAGAGGTCTTTCGCACACACATATATTATTTTATATTCATGTTCAGCAAATGTTGACGTTCGATAAATTGAGTTTATAAACAATAAAGAAATGTTCCCCATTTGTAAGTTCTCTATACTTTATATGTTTTAGTTTGATTTTTAAACTTTTTGAATACACGAAAACATAACTTAATGAAATTCTCTCTTCTACGTCAAAGGTACCTACCACGACATATGTCGCTCCCACGACATATGTCGCTCCCACGACATATGTCGCTCCCACGACATATGTCGCTCCCACGACATATGTCGCTCCCACGACATATGTCGCTCCCACGACATATGTCGCTCCCACGACATATGTCGCTCCCACGACATATGTCGCTCCCACGACAAAATGCGCTCTTACGACATAAGTCACTCTCACGACAAATGTCACCCCCACGACAAATGTCACCCCCACAACAAATATCGCCCCCACGACAAATGTCGCCCTCTTTGACAAATGTCGCTACCATGACATATGTCGCTCCCACGACAAATGTCGTTTTCCGACAAATGTCGCTCCCACGACAAATGTCGTTTTCCGACAAATGTCGCCCCCCATGACAAATGTTGGTTTTTCGACAAATGTCGTCACTACGACATATGTCGCCCCCACGACAAATGTCGCCCTCTTTGACAAATGTCGCTACCATGACATATGTCGCTCCCACGACAAATGTCGTTTTCCGACAAATGTCGCTCCCACGATAAATGCCGTTTTCCAACAAATGTCGCCCCCATGACAAATGTTGGTTTTTCGACAAATGTCGTCACTACGACATATGTCGCTCCCACGACGAATGCCCCCCGGGCCGGAGGCCCGTGCCAGTCACTCGTATATATATATATATATATATATATATATATATATATATATATATATATATATATATATATATATATATATATATATATATATATATATATATATATATATATATATATATATATATATATATATATATATATATATATATATATATATATATATATATATATATAGAAAGTTTTGTCAAAAACGGTTTATTTCGAGCAGTTTTGCGGGAACTCGAAATATAGGTCTAGGATGACTTCAAATCAAAACGTTGCCAACATGAAAGGTGTAGATCTCGTCGAGACGAACAAATTTTATGTTGACCATTTTTTGATACGATGCCGTTTTGACCCTCCAAATAGCCTCTGAACGCAGACAGAAATAGCCTACTCGAGTAATAACATACCTACTCTAGTAGCAGCATACCTACTCGAGTAACAACATACCTACTCGAGTAATAACATACCTACTCGAGTAATAACATACCTACTCGAGTAGTAACACAATATACTCGAGTAGAGGCTCATTACTCGAGTAAAAACATGACTTACTCGAGTAGAAGCAGCATATACTCGAGTAGCAGCTCAACACTCGAGTTATGTCGGAAAAAAACGGAATTAGGGATTTAAACCCAAACCCATCTCCGCACTTGTTTCTCAATACGGCGGGTTTTTGCGAGCGCGGGGTTTCGAACCCACACCGCCTTGATAAGGCACCTTCCACAGTCCTCATCACCAACTGAGCTGCAGCTCAGTTGGTGATGAGGACTGTGGAAGGTGCCTTATCAAGGCGGTGTGGGTTCGAAACCCCACGCTCGAAAAAACCCGCCGTATTGAGAAACAGGTGCGGAGATGGGTTTGGGTGGAACGAACTGCAGTCCTGTGACGGGGCACCGGGGCGAGACACGCTATGCGGCCCATTCGGGTGCGGTAGCCTCTGGCTCTAAACCGGGACGTTACATAAAAAAGTGCACTTTTATGTAATGTCCCGGTTTAGAGCCAGAGGCTACCGCACCCGAATGGGCCGCATAGTGTAACGCCCCGAAACTCAAGGGAGCAAAAGGGGGACGTTTTGGGCCAGTTTGAGTTCTGCCAGCAGGCACACGGCCTGGGACACGGGCGTGTCCCAGGGCGTGTCGAGCCGTGTCGACACTTAGACGCGTAGTTGTCGAGATTGTCTCGACGATTCGTCGAGAGTGGGCACACGGCCTGCGACACGGGCGTGTCGCAGGGCGTGTCGACCCGTGTCGACACTTAGCCGTGAGTCGTCGAGATATATTCGACGATTCGTCGAGACTTGGCACACGGCCTGCGACATGGGAGTGTCGCAGGGCGTGTCGACCCGTGTCGATGATCATCCCGGGGAGTCGTCGAGATTCACTCGACGATCGTCGAGACAAGGCACACGGCCTAGGACACGGGCGTGTCCAAGGCCGTGTCATCAAGTCGTCGATCTTCCCTCGACGAAGTGTCCCGTGTACACGGCCTGGGGTCCAGGCGTGTCAATGTGACACGGGCAAGGACACGGGCGTGTCCTAGAACCCGTGCAGTGCTCGGGTTGATAATGGGGAAAAATCATGGGGTACACGGCCGGCTACACGGCCGTGTGAGGTGGAATACGGGCGTGTCAGCTCGAACACGGGCGTGTTCGATACCCGTGTGAGGTTCCAGGAGATTCGATTTTGACGGCGAATGCGGCACACGGCCTTAGACACGGGCGTGTGCCAGGCCGTGTTCGGTCCAGCTTGGGCATTTCAGCCCCGAATCAAAGCCGTTCGTTTCCTTATTTTGAGATCCAACGGTTGGGGGATGTTCCTGAAGGGATATACCCGTGGGTTGACTTAGAAATCCATCACTTTTCATACCTTATCCTTTTCCAAATCCTTGGAGAAAGAGGAGAGCTAAGGGAAGAAGAAGGAGCTAGATCCGCCATTGGAGGAGCTTCGGAGCTCCGAATCGCAAGCCGACTCCGGATCCACGGAGCCAACGCTAGTGCGGTGATTTCCATCTGATTACTTTTCAATGGCGCCAAAGAGGAACGCAAGGGTAACGATCCTCATCTTGAGCACGAATAGCTCTCTTTCCTAGCATAGGAAGCCCGCTCTCGCGAGTTTGCGAAGAGTTGGAGGCGTTCCTTCGGGTAGATATGTAAAGTCCCCGTTGTTTAGCGTCCGTATGCGAGAACGGACATAGGCATGATATGTGAAGCCTACCCGGACATGTTAGTCTGGATCGGTGATGTTGCATTGCATAAGGCCGGAGAAGACTTCGTGCTATTGGTTGTTTTTCGGGTTTTCTACGCGGTAGATTGCAGCAGGGAGCCTTGGGGACTAACCCAAAGGTGCACCCGGAAAACTGGGTGGATACGAGATCTTGCCAACATGGAGGCCTGAGAGCCAACTTGAACATAACCGAGTTATGTGAAATTGTGTGACGAAAATGGGACTCGGGAGAAGTTTGACCTGCGCAAATGGCTTAAATTGTCGTTGCGATGTGAGCACGGGTTAGATGGAACCGTACCCATATCTATGTCGTTCGGGTTAAAGATACCTAAGGTTACGTGGCACTTGCCGTTGGCATAGATGAGAGTCTTCGGCGGTCAATGGCTTAAATTGACGTGACCCATGCCGGGAAGACAAATTGCTCATATGTTTGGCCGTCAAAGTGGCGGTGGTGAGTCCGGAATGTTAATGGCTTTAATTGACGTGACATCGACCGGTTCATCGAGAATGTGCCCTGAGTGCACGGGGCGTGTGGCCGTACGAGCCAACGTCTGTGATGTTATGGCTATGGTTATAAATTACTCGCTTATGCTAATGAAATGCAGGGAAGGAGCATCGCCGCCCTGAGTTGGGGGCGGGATCGTTATAATTTGGTCAGCATTGCTGACCGTTGCCTTATTTTTCCACCGTGCGATGGTTTGTTGCTTGCAGGTGCAGCTGGACCAAGCGGTCAATAGCGGGCTAAAACCCTTTTTGCGAAGCCGGCCCTCGAAGGCCCAAGTAGAAATGTTTACTGTTTTATTCATGTATGACCGGCCTGCGCGCCGTGGTTTGAAAAACATGTAACATTCAAGTGAAACATTTTGTAAGGCCTTAAGGCTTGTTTTGAGTATTTTGTAATAACATTCCTATTTTCGTACTAGTGGACATTCGTGCTCTAATGCTGGGTTCTTTGTTTACAACTTTTATAAACTGCTTCCGCTAGAATGCTCTGTGTAGGACGTTGAGATTGGTTGGATGGTTTTCATAAGTAACCACCCGGTCTGTCTGTGGTATATGGCGTCGGGCCCCGGCCGGACCTACTGCTATATGCTATGCGACGGATAGGGGGTGTTGCAAATTGGTATCAGACTACTGGTTTTGGTCGGGCTTAAGGGAATTCGTGGCCGAATTCTTTTTAAGGGGTGGTGAGCACATTGTGTGCGTCATCGTAATAACAGTAAAAAGAACCCATGAATGTCCACTTAGGAATGAAAATACTCGTGTTTGAGGAACCTGCGTGTTCCTATAATTGCTGTTCGCAATTTTGTTTGGTCGCTTAACGGTGTTTGTACCACTATAGGTGACCGGAAGAGGCGCTGGACAGCCAGAATGTCCGGTTTCCGAGGAGCATAGTGCACCCGGTGAGGTGTTTGAGCCTCCTCCTTCGTATGAAACCGTTAGAAGGATCGTAGAAGCGGTGTTCGCTGTGACGGGTGCACAGCTTGGAGGAAATGTACAACCTTGCGCCCCTGTTGTGGCCTCAACGCCGGTGGGCGCGATGCAGCAGATGACCTTTGGTAGACCATTGGGGAAGCAGCTGAATATGCATTTAGTGCAGGGAGCGCACACGGTTGAGGAATATTTGCAAGAATTTCTTATGATAAGCCGCTACCCATGCTTCGAGGTGGATAATGAGCAAGCCACAGTCGTTAGGTTTTATAGTGGCCTGCGTGCCGAGTTACGAGTTCTACTGCTAGGACCAAAGCTATGGGGGTTCCGAGCCTTGGTGGAATCAGCTAGATCTTTGGAGGCAGATCTGAGGAAGACCCTCCCGATGCCAGCGACCATGGTATCGAACTATTCAAACCCCATAAAAGTTGCATCCGGCAGAATGCTGGAGAAAGGGGCTATGAAATCGACTAGTAAAGCTACTTACACTTGTTATACCTGTGGAAAGAGAGGGAACTTTGCCCGAGACTGTTGGAATGGTGCTCGGAAGGGTAAGGAAGCTATGTCAGGAGCAGTCAAGGATGTGAGTGCAAAGGAAACAGCATTCAAAGTGTCGAACACCTCAAAGTCTACATATCGTAAATGGAATAAGAAGCATAGGACTTCGGGTCAAGCTCTTTCTGGTGCTTCTGGGACGACTACGGGTCAGACCCCGGGCACATGTTTCAACTGTGGGGAGCCGGGGCATTATGCTCGTGAGTGCCTAAAGCCCTGGAGGAAGCATGGCGTCGTGACGACAGGTATGGTTTAAAGATAGTTTTGCCTTAAATACTTGTCGCCCTTGTGCATGTTAGCTTAGAACTATCTGTGTTAAGCTTTGTTGCGACTTTACTTTATCTGCGAGAGCACCGTTCGTTTAGGGAGCTTCGCATTCCTTTATTAGGAATTATATTGTGCGTCGGAGTACCTCCTTCGATGGTAAAGGACAAATTGGATGCGTTATAGTCCAATGGTGCTCATTGTGCGCGGGTAGACGTTGTTGCGCTTAGTTTTGGATTGGGAATCAGGAGTTCGATTTGCAAGCGTCGTTACTTCCGTTGGTGGAGTTCGACGTTATATTTGGCATGGACTGGCTCTCGGAGCAGCAGGCCCATATAGATTGCGGTAGCAAGGAAGTCAAGCTGGGAGCAAGTCGTGAAACGACTTTTACGGGCTTAAAGGGGGTCGAGCAAGACATTGATGTCTGCTCTTCAAGTGGTGAAGGCGTTTCGTGCTGGTGCAGAACTGTTCTTTACACTAGTGGAGGTTGCAAAGCCGAAGCCCGCGTTGGACTGTATTTCAGTGGTATCGTAATACCCTGATGTGTTCCCCGCGAATCTTCCTGGAGCCCCGCCTCAGCGGGAGATGGATTTTACGATCGAGCTAGTGCCAGGTGCAAAGCCTGTGTCACGATCTCCGTATCGGCTAGCGCCTAAGGAAATGGCGGAGCTGAAAGTTCAACTGCAAGAGTTGCTGGAGCAAGGATATGTGTGCCCGAGTTCTTCGCCTTGGAGCGCACCGGTCCTCTTTGTTAAGAAGAAGGATGGAAGTTTGAGGTTATGTATTGATTATTGGGAGCTAAACAAGCTGACGGAGAAGAACAAGTACTCGATCCCCCGGATTGATGATCTCTTTGATCAGTTAGTCGGGTCGACGGTGTACTCGAAGTGGATCTCAAGGCTGGGTACTATCAGCTGCGTATAAGGGAGAGTGATATCCCGAAGACAGCGTTTAGTACGAGATACGGGCATTATGAGTTTACGGTCATGCCGTTTGGGCTGACTAATGCGCCGTCAGTATTTATGGATTTGATGAACAGGACGTTCAGGGAGTACTTGGACCATTTCGTGATCGTCTTCATCGAGGATATTTTGGTGTACTCGCAAAGTGAGGAAGATCACTTCAAGCATCTTCATTTGGTGTTGGAGACGCTAAGGAGAAATCAGTTGTATGCCAAGTTCTCGAAGTGCGAGTTTTGTCTATCCTCAGTGGCATTCCTCGGGCATATAGTAAGTGGAGAGGGCATTGCTGTGGATCCGGCGAAGATTGTTGCGATACGGGAGTGGCCTGAGCTTGTTACGGTAGCAGAAGTCCGGAGTTTTCTGGAGCTTGCCGGCTACTATAGGCGCTTCGTGGAGAACTTCTCGCGGATAGCGTTACCTCTCACTACTTTGACGAGGAAGGAGAATAAGTTCTTTTGGATGCCGGAGTGCGCGCGAGCTTTTGAGGAGTTGTAATGTCGGTTGACTACGGCGCCTGTGCTGACTTTGCCGAGTGGAACCGAAGGCAATGAGATTTATAATGATGCTTAGGGCAGCGGTTTGGGTTGCGTGCTACTGCAACACGGAAGCGTAATAGCTTATGGCCGTGAGTTTTGCCTTGAAGCTATGGAGGCATAATTGTATACGGTGTGAAAATGGATCTCTACGCCAGTCACAAGAGCGTGAAGTATCTGATTGATCAGAAGGATCCGAATATACGGCAGCGTAGATGGATGGAGTTCTTGGGAGACTATACATTCTAGATCCACTACGTGCCTGATAAAGGGAATGCAGTTGCTGACGCGGTGAGTCCCCAAGCCCCAGCTCGAGCCAATTGGCTATCGGTGCATGATGAGCGGTTGGTGCGAGAGTTGGAGGCGTTGGGGATCATTTGTGTGGACAAGCAATCAAGTGCTGAAGCAGTTCTGAATTGGACTGAAGTCCAATATGACCTGGCTGATCGTATTCGGCGGGCTTAGGTTATGGATGCTCATAGGAAGCAGTTCATGGTAGAGGCTCTGGATGGGTCAAATTCCCAATTCGTCATGGAGGACGAATTGCTTCGGAGAGACGGTCGTTTGTGCGTCCCAAGTGTGGGCAATTTGAGGGTGGAGTTGTTGTACGAGGCACACCATACCAAGTACTCTATTCACCCGGGGAGCACAAAGTTGTACCGTGATCTGAAGAAACTGTGTTGGTGGCCGGGTTTGAAAAAGGATGTGGCGCTATACGTAGCGAAGTGTCAAACCCGCGCCTTGGTAAAGGCGGAGTGCCAAAAGCCGGGAGGATTTCTTAAGTCCTTGCCTATTCCGGAGTGGAAATTCGACGACATCTCTATGGACTTTGTGCACGGTTTGCCAAGGTCGAAAAAGGGGAACGACTCCATTTGGGTGATCGTGGATCGATTAACGAAGGTGATACATTTTATTCCGCATCGGAAGGATGATCCGGTGGAGAAGTTAGCAAAGCTTTATATGGATAACATAGTACGGCTTCATGGTGTGCCCCGCGGCATCGTGAGTGACCGAGATGGGTGGTTCGCGTCCAATGATTGGAGGCTGATGCAATAAATGTTGGGAACAAAGTTGAAATTCAGCACAGCCTTCCACCCGCAAACAGATGGGCAGACCGAGAGGGTCATTAGAATTATGGAAGACATGCTCCGCATGTGTCTCTTGGATTTCGGAAAGAAATGGGAAGACCACCTTTATTTGGTGGAGTTCGCATACAACAATAGCTACCAAGCGAGTATTCAGATGGCGCCTTTCAAGGCCCTATATGGTAGAAAATGTTGCACGCCGTTGTCTTGGTTAGAAACGGGTGAGTCAAAGTTGTATAAGCGGTCGGAAGTTGAGGGTGCTACTTCTTTGGTGAGAACCATTCGGGAGAGGTTGCTTATGGCTCAGGACCGACAAGCAAAGTACTATAATGCCAAGCACAGGAATGTGGAGTTCGCTGTGGGCGATTATGTATACTTAAAGATCAAGCCGTTCAAGGGTGTCTCGCGGGTGCGACGAGAGAAAAAGCTAAGCCCGAGATACCTTGGGCCGTTTGAGGTTCTGGAGCGAGTTGGTGAAGCGGCCTATAGGTTGAAGCTTTCAGTGGAGCTAAGTGGTTTACATGATGTATTCCATATTTCGGTGCTTCGGAAGATGGTGCAAGAGCCTACGCAAGTGATCGCGGTTGATCAAGTGCCGGTGGATAGTGGGCTAACGACAAAAGTCAAGCCCGTGCTGATCAAGGACTCGGAGGTCATGCGGCTACGCAATAAAGAGATCAGGATGGTCAAGGTCCAGTGGGACAATTGCGGTCGTGAGGAGCTCTCTTGGGAACGAGAGCAGACTATGCTTGACGAGTATCCGGAGTTGTTCCGCTCAGGTACAAATTTTGGTTTTGTACGTGTCTTTCCTTTATGTAATTTCGTGGGCGAAATTCTTTTAAGAGGGGGAGAGTTGTAACGCCCCGAAACTCAAGGGAGCAAAAGGGGGACGTTTTGGGCCAGTTTGAGTTCTGGCAGCAGGCACACGGCCTGGGACACGGGCGTGTCCCAGGGCGTGTTGAGTTGTGTCGACACTTAGACGCGTAGTCATCGAGATTGTCTCGACGATTCGTCGAGAGTGGGCACACGGCCTGCGACATGGGCGTGTCGTCGGGCGTGTCGACCCGTGTCGACACTTAGCCGTGAGTCGTCGAGATATATTCTACGATTCGTCGAGACATGGCACACGGCCTGCGACACGGGCGTGTCGCAGGGCGTGTCGACCCGTGTCGACGATCGTCCTGGGGAGTCGTCGAGATTCACTCGACGATCGTCGAGACAAGGCACACGGCCTAGGACACGGGCGTGTCCAAGGCCGTGTCATCAAGTCGTCGATCTTTCCTCGACGAAGTGTCCCGTGTACACGGCCTGGGGTCCAGGCGTGTCAATGTGACACGGGCAAGGACACGGGCGTGTCCTAGAACCCGTGCAGTGCTCGGGTTGAAAATGGGGAAAAATCATGGGGTACATGGCCGGCTACATGGCCGTGTGAGATGGAACACGGGCGTGTCAGCTAGAACACGGGCGTGTTCGATACCCGTGTGAGGTTCCAGGAGATTCGATTTTGACGGCGAATGCGGCACACAGCCTTGGACACGGGCGTGTGCCAGGCCGTGTTCGGTCCAGATTGGGCATTTCAGCCCCGAATCAAAGCCGTTTGTTTCCTTGTTTTGAGATCCAACGGTTGGGGGATGTTCCTGAAGGGATATACCCGTGGGTTGACTTAGAAATCCATCACTTTTCATACCTTATCCTTTTCCAAATCCTTGGAGAAAGAGGAGAGCTAAGGGAAGAAGAAGGAGCTAGATCCGCCATTGGAGGAGCTTCGGAGCTCCGAATCGTAAGCCGACTCCGGATCCACGGAGCCAATGCTAGTGCGGTGATTTCCATCCGATTACTTTTCAATGGCGCCAAAGAGGAACGCAAGGGTAACGATCCTCATCTTGAGCACAAATAGCTCTCTTTCCTAGCATAGGAAGCCTGCTCTCGCGAGTTTACGAAGAGTTGGAGGCGTTCCTTCGGGTAGATATGTAAAGTCCCCGTTGTTTAGCATCCGTATGCGAGAACGGACATAAGCATGATGTGTGAAGCCTACCCGGACATGTTAGTCTGGATCGGTGATGTTGCATTGCATAAGGCCGGAGAAGACTCCGTGCTATTGGTTGTTTTTCGGGTTTTCTACGCGGTAGATTGCAGCAGGGAGCCTTGGGGACTAACCCAAAGGTGCACCCGGAAAACTGGGTGGATACGAGATCTTGCCAACATGGAGGCCTGAGAGCCAACTTGAACATAACCGAGTTATGTGAAATTGTGTGACAAAAATGGGACTCGGGAGAAGTTTGACCTGCGCAAATGGCTTAAATTGTCGTTGGGATGTGAGCACGAGTTAGATGGAACCGAACCCATATCTATGTCATTCGGGTTAAAGAGACCTAAGGTTACGTGGCACTTACCGTTGGCATAGATGAGAGTCTTCGGCGGTCAATGGCTTAAATTGACGTGACCCATGCCGGGAAGACAAATTGCTCATATGTTTGGCCGTCAAAGTGTCGGTGGTGAGTCCGGAATGTTAATGGCTTTAATTGACGTGACATCGACCGATTCACCGAGAATGTGCCCTGAGTGCACGGGGCGTGTGGCCGTACGAGCCAACGTCTGTGATGTTATGGCTATGGTTATAAATTACTCGCTTATGCTAATGAAATGCAGGGAAGGAGCATCGCCGCCCCGAGTTGGGGGCGGGATCGTTATAATTTGGTCAGCATTGCTGACCGTTGCCTTGTTTTGCCACCGTGTGGTGGTTTGTTGCTTGCAGGTGCAGCTGGACCAAGCGGTCAATAGCGGGCTAAAGCCCTTTTTGCGAAGCCGGCCCTCGAAGGCCCAAGTAGAAATGTTTACTGTTTTATTCATGTATGACCGGCCTGCGCGCCGTGGTTTGTAAAACATGCAACATTCAAGTGAAACATTTTGTAAGGCCTTAAGGCTTGTTTTGAGTATTTTGTAATAACATTCCTATTTTCGTACTACTGGACATTCGTGCTCTAATGCTGGGCTCTTTGTTTACAACTTTTATAAACTGCTTCCGCTAGAATGCTCTGTGTAGGACGTTGAGATTGGTTGGATGGTTTCCATAAGTAACCACCCAGTCTGTCTGTGGTATATGGCGTCGGGCCCCGGCCGGACCTACTGCTATATGCTATGCGACGGATTGGGGGTGTTACACATAGCGTGTCTCGCCCCGGTGCCCCATCACAGGACTGCAGTCCGTGCCACCCAAACCCATCTCCGCACCTGTTTCTCAATACGGCGGGTTTTTGCGAGCGCGGGGTTTCGAACCCACACCGCCTTGATAAGGCACCTTCCACAGTCCTCATCACCAACTGAGCTGCAGCTCAGTTGGTGATGAGGACCGTGGAAGGTGCCTTATCAAGGCGGTGTGGGTTCGAAACCCCGCGCTCGCAAAAACCCGCCGTATTGAGAAACAGGTGCGGAGATGGGTTTGGGTGGCACAGACTGCAGTCCTGTGACGGGGCACCGGGGCGAGACACGCTATGCGGCCCATTCGGGTGCAGTAGCCTCTGGCTCTAAACCGGGACGTTACATAAAAAGTGCACTTTTATGTAACGTCCCGGTTTAGAGCCAGAGGCTACCGCACCCGAATGGGCCACATAGCGTGTCTCGCCCCGGTGCCCCATCACAGGACTGCAGTCCGTGCCACCCAAACCCATCTCCGCACCTGTTTCTCAATACGGCGGGTTTTTGCTAGCGCGGGGTTTCGAACCCACACCGCCTTGATAAGGCACCTTGCAGCTCAGTTGGTGATGAGGACTGTTGAAGGTGCCTTATCAAGGCGGTGTGGGTTCGAAACCCCGCGCTAGCAAAAACCCGCCGTATTGAGAAACAGGTGCAGAGATGGGTTTGGGTGGCACGGACTGCAGTCCTGTGACGGGGCACCGGGGCGAGACACGCTATGCGGCCCATTCGGGTGCAGTAGCCTCTGGCTCTAAAAAGTGCAGCTCAGTTGGTGATGAGGACTGTGGAAGGTGCCTTATCAAGGTGGTGTGGGTTCGAAACCCCGCGCTCGCAAAAACCCGCCATATTGAGAAACAGGTGCGGATATAGGTTTGGGTGGCACGGACTGCAGTCCTGTGATGGGGCACCGGGGCGAGACACGCTATGCGGCCCATTCGGGTGCAGTAGCCTCTGGCTCTAAACCGGGACGTTACATAAAAAAGTGCACTTTTATGCAACGTCCCGGTTTAGAGCCAGAGGCTACCGCACCCTAATGGGCCGCATAGCGTGTCTCACCCCGGTGCCCCATCACAGGACTGCAGTCTATGCCACCCAAACCCATCTTCGCACCTGTTTCTCAATACGACCGGTTTTTGCGAGCGCGGGGTTTCGAACCCACACCGCCTTGATAAGGCACATTCCACAGTCCTCATCACCAACTGAGTTGCAGCTCAGTTGGTGATGAGGACTGTGGAAGGTGCCTTATCAAGGCGGTGAGGGTTCGAAACCCCGCACTCGCAAAAACCCGCCGTATTGAGAAACAGGTGCGGAGATGGGTTTGGGTGGCACGGACTGCAGTCCTGTGACGGGGCACCGGGGCAAGACACGCTATGCGGCCCATTCGGGTGCGTTAGCCTCTGGCTCTAAACCGGGACGTTACAGTGAGGCTTCTTCAAATCTGGTACACATTTTCCAATGTACCAATAGCCACCATTTCCCACTTCCTAATTTTTAGTAGAATCTTCTGTAATGGTAAGCTTGTCCATTCTCTCATTTATACCTGTAGAACTGCAAGCACTACTTGGCAATTCACAGTTAATTAGTCTTGTTTCATCAAAGACTACATGTATACACTCTTCTACAACTTGAGTAACCAAGTTATAGACCCTATAAGCCTTACTATTGTTGCTGTACCCAAAAAATATCCCATCTTGGGATTTGACAGCAAACTTTGTTAGATAAGACTTGCCATTGATAAGTATATAGCACTTGCAACCAAAGATCCTAAAATAGGATAAGTTTGGTTTTCTGCCCTTCACAATATCATAGGGAGTCTTTTTGTGGCCCTTGGTGATAGTAGCCCTATTGATCACATGACATGTAGTGTTTACTGTCTCAGCCTAGAAATATTCTAGGAGAGAAGTGTCACTCAATAGAGTTCTACCCGCCTCTATCAATGTTCTTCTCAGCAACACCATTTTGCTGTGGTGTTCTAGGTGAAGAAAATTCATGAAAAATCCCAAATTCTTCACACAGTTTTGTCATACTTTCAGACTGAAATTCAGTTCCATGGTCACTTCTGACTTTGACCACTGTACTGTCCAACTCATTCTGAATTTATTTAACAAAACTATATAAGACACTTGGGGTTTCAGATTTTTGTCTTGGAAAGAACACCCAGGATTATCTAGAATAGTCATCTACCACCACAAATGTGTAGAAGTTCCTACCTAGACTATGAACTGGCATATGACCAAATAGATCCATATGCAAGAGATATAGACACCTCACTGAATCCTTGATTTCAAGGCTATGAAAGGGGGATTTGGTCTGCTTGCCTTTTTGACAAGCTGAGCATATCCCATCCTTTATACACTTAATTTGAGGACCATTCCTCACTAACTCTTTGCTAAATAGTTGGCCAATAGTCTTATAGTTAAGATGAGCTAGCCTCTTGTGCCATTTAATACAATGTGAAACTCTCTCATCAACTACAAGACAAATAGGAGAAACATTGTTCTCACACTCAAAGTTAAGACAGTAAGCATTTCTCTTCATATATCCTGTCAATATGACCTTTTGATCAATTGACCTTAATTAAATGTCATATCCTAAATCACTCAACTGAATTATGCTTATAAGATTGTGTTTCAAACCCTTCACATAGGCCACTTGAGAGATAGTAATCTGATTATTAGAAATGTTACCAAAGCCTTTGATGATTCCTTTTTCTGAACCACCAAAAGTTACTTTAGGGCCATCCATGATAGGTGTGTAGTCCTTCAACAACCCCCTTGTTCCAGTCATGTGCCTGGAACATCCACTGTCCAAGTATCATATTACGGCATGACAACTTGGACTCACCTGCAACACAAATTACTTAACCTTAGAACCCAAATAACTTTTGGGTCCTTAGTACAAGTTAGTCTGAACTTTAACAAATCTACCTGTAACTCTTCTAGCAAGCAGATTGCTACTCTCCTTAACACTAGAATTATGCCAACAATCTAAGGCAAAGTGGCCTACCTTGCGACAATACCAGCACTCAAACTTTTTGTACCTTTGTTTAGGTACAACCCTTGCTGAATTATCTACAACAGGCTTCTTGTTTTGTGCTGGGGCTTTGCCATTAGATTTGGACTTAACAGTCCATGCAGTTTTCTTAAATCCTAACCCAGCCTTACCCTTTTGAGGTACAAACTCATCAATCAAGGGTGACAGATTTAGGTTTAGAAAAACTAGCTACTATCTCTTTCTCTTTCTGAAGTCTAACCTCCAGATTTCTAATCTGATCATTATTGAATGTGATTGTGCCCATTTGAATAACAGTTATGTTTTTCAATCTGGCAATCTCATTCAGTTTTTGTTCTAGTAACTTCTCTGAATCTAATGCAGCCATTTTAAGATCTGCAATTTCCTTAGCACGAGATTTGGCTAGGTTTTTGCTCTTCTTAAGTGCATGCAATAAATCTCTATATTCATCTATCAGCTGATGAATATCACCTTCAGACTCAGACTCATCCACATCACTTGATGCAGATGTTGCTGACTCTGACTCAGTACTGCAATCTGAAAGACATTGTACCTTACTAGGACCAGGCTGATACTGGAACTTGTCCTCTTCTGATACAGCCATCAGTCCCTTGGACTGATGGTCTTATTGTTTGTATATAGATTTCAGCACCAGGAGAAACTCTTCTTCTTCATCTGCTGCATATAGACCAATGTAAGCCTCAGCTTCAGATTTTGACTCTGAAGATGATTGGTCTGACATGGTCTTCTCCTTCTTAGACATAAAGGATTTCTCTTTCTTGCTCTGGTGTTGACTCTTCTTTTTATCAGCAGTCTCTTTTCTTTTATCTGGACATTCAGCTACTACATGTCCAGGCCTATTACAGTAGTAGCAAACAATCTTTGATGTTGTAGACTTGCTTGGCTTAGACTTGCTCCAGTCTTTCCTGGATTACTTCCTGTTTTGATAATAGTCATCTTTAGGCTTAGATGTGGAAGGCTTAGACTTCCACTGCTTCTTCTTCAGAAATTTCTGAAACTGTCTAGTAAATGCTGCAAAATCTTCATCAGAGTCACTACTGTCTGAATTCTGATTGTCTGAATTTTCTGAAGCAGTTTCAGCAACAATCTTAGGAGGTGATGGAGACATCCTCCTATTTTTCTTAGTGGCTTCAACCTTGAAGGCCACAGATTTTTCTCTATGCTCACCTTTTGCACTTTTCTCTTCCTCTATCCTAGCCATCAGTTGCATCTCATATGACAGCAACTTTCCAAACAAGGTTGGAGGAGAAATATCTGCAAGTTTGGCCACATCTCTAATGACACAAATCTTAGTGTCTCAATCCTTTGTCAGGGATCTTAGGAATTTATCATTCAGTTCATAGGTACTGAAGATTCTTCCATAGGACATCAGCTCATTAATTATTCTATAGAACTTTTTGTAGCACTCAGTTATACTGTCACACTTTCCATGTCTGAAACTCTCATACTCCTGGTTTAGCATAGATTTTCTATCTTGTCTTACTTCTTCAGAACCCTCCATGTAGACTATTAAAGTATCCCACATTTCCTTGGAGGTCTTGCAGTGAATTAAATTCTGAAAGTTTGCATCATCAATGACACTCACTATGATGTTCTGGGCTCTCTTATCCATAGTGGCCAAGATGATCTCATCCTTGGTCATCTCTGAATAATCCTTGGGAATTCTATGGTTTGCATCTATAATTGAAATCTTCATAGGAATATAAGGACCTTCTTTTACTATGATATAGATCCTTAGATCAGAAGCCTCCATAAACAGCCTGACCCTTTCCTTCCAGATGCCAAATATCTCCTTTCTGCATATGGGTAGTTTCATTGAACCTAGTTCCTTATGATTTTCACCTGAACCCATTTTCTTGATTCTTTATTGATTCTTAAATCTGCCTTTAAGGATCTCACTCTGACTGTTAAGTCCTTCTTTGAGTAACCTCCCTCTGATACCACTTGAAAGAATTAGTGCCTAACCATCTAGAGGAGGGGGGTGAATAGGTGTACTTTTTCTTTTACTTTTAAGGCAAAAAATCTGTTCTGTAATTTAACAGCAATTGCAAATTCTATAGCTAACACAGAAACATTCACAGAAATATCACAACCCAGATTGCACACAGATTTTTATAGTTGTTCCCCAAGGTCTGGGTACATCCACTTTCCCCCTTTGCCTATCTAGTAGTGTACTAGATTCGGCCTAACTTCTGCACTTCACCTAAGATCTTACAGCTCAGAACCCCCACAGGGCTCCTACAACTTAGAGTGTATCACACTGCTACAACTCAGGCCAACTGCCCTACCTCAGCCTTCAATAAGGCCTACACTCAGAGATCACAATCTCCTACACCTCAGGCTAACAGTACTACCACTCAGAGAAAATATTCTCCTACACTCAGCCATTATATAATAGGCTTACAACTCAGATCTAGAATTGATCCTACAAAAAATTGATTAAATAGAGTAATTAACCACCACCCTGATAGAGAGAGAAGGGATGGATGGCTTCTTGATGAGTTCTTGGAAGAACTTGATGGCAGAGATCAACCTCTCTTAGCTTTCTTCAAAGCTTCTTGAATCTGAACTCAGTAGGGTTGAATCTCCTGAGAAGATGATCTTCTATCAGCTTCTGACTTGAGATTTAGATCTCAATCTAAATCTTTCTTGGCAGCCCGGTTCAGCAACTGCTCTTCTTAGATGGAGCTCTCTCTCTCTCTCCAACTTCTTCTAGATCTTCTGTCGAAAAATCTTCTGTATTATTACTTCTCTCTTAGTTGTTGTTAGTTCTTCTGTTGATCCTCATTCATCTCCCTTTCTGTTGAAGGAGAAAGCCTTTATATAGTCTTCCTCCATGGTAACCGGCTGATTCGGTTTCTAACAAACTTCTGACAGCTTTGACAGTTGTTGTAGACCGGTTGAAATGGCAGCTGTCAAGTCATCCAGTCACTTCTTGAAATACTGTCTCTGTCTAAAAGTGTCGAGACTGATCTTCATTAAGTGTCGACACAAATAGACTAAGTGTCGACACAAGTGGACTAAGTGTCGGCATATGCCTTGGTGGTGTCGACACAACTCCTTTGTTGTAGTTAATACTTCTCGACACAGCCTTCTGTTGAATGTGTCGACACTGATTCTGTGTGTCGACACAAATACTTCTTCTTTAACATAGTTGAAACTTTGCTGTGTGTCGACACATCTCCTTTGTGTCGACACAAGTACTTCTTTACTTTAACTTTATTGAAGCTTTACTGTGTGTCGACACAAGTCCTGTGTGTCGACACAGTTGATGTTGACAAATACTTCTGTGTGTCGACACTGCCTCTATGTGTCGACACATTTGATGTTGACTGAGTATTCCTGTGTGTCGACACTGCCTCTTGGTGTCGACACAGTTGATGTCGACTTTGCTTCTCTGTGTGTCGACACTTCCTATGTATGTTGACACAATTTCTTCTGGTGTCGACACAGCCTTTCCAAGTGTCGACACAATCTACTCCAAGTGTCGACACAACTTTTCTCCAGTGTCGACACAAGCCTTCATAAGTGTCAACACAACTTCTCTAGGTGTCGACACATGGACTTAGAAATTTTTCTGCATTTCCTGCAATTACTTAACCTGCACATATAAACTCAAAACACATCAAATACACCTTGATGCATATCATTGAGTATGGTGAGGCTTCTTCAAATCTGGTACATATTTTCCAATGTACCCAACAGGATCTACCGCCCTAACCGGTTCTTGCTCATTCGCAGGAGGTACGCGATGCATTTGCCCTGCAGGTTGGGCATTTATCATTGCAAATACAGCTTCAGCCACCATCCTGATGGTTTCTGCTGAAGGAGGTGTTGTAGGCACGTCCCTTGGTGCACTACTTTTTGTTGATTGTGGATGCTCTGACTGACGAACACCGCTACTAGCTGCCTATAGTAGCAAAGACACACGATTAGACGACAACCAAATTGCTAAAAGCAATCATTGGAACACTCAGATTCCAGAAAACAAGTGTATTTTTCATTCCTAAGTGGACATTCATGGGATCTTTTTGATGTTATAACGATGACGCACACATGTGCTCACCATCCCTTAAAAGAATTCGTCCATAAATTCATTTAAGCTTGACCGTAACCAGAAGTATGATACCAAATTGTAACACCCCCATCCGTCGCATGGCATATAATAGAAGGTCCAGCTGGAACCCGACGCCATATACCACAGACAGTCGGAAGGGTTACATAAGAATATTCAAACTATCTAATTGCAACAAAGAGAACTGGTGCGCATCAGCAAAGAGAACTGGTGCGCTCCAAGGCGACGCCAAATTGTAACACAGGAGCTTGCTGATGGGCCTATGGAGTTTCTCTCTGATACCAAATTATAACACCCCCATCCGTCGCATGGCATATAACAGAAGGTCCAGCTCGAACCTGACGCCATATACCACAGACAGTCGGAAGGGTTACATAAGAGTATTCAAACTATCCAATTAAGACTACACGTCCTACACAGAGCATTCTAGCGGAAGCTTTTAAAGTTGAAAGAACCCAAGTCTTAAATACATATCCAAGAATGTCCACATCCACACAACAGGAATGAAACCCCAAATACACTAAAAAGGGTACATGGCCTTATGGCCTTACAAATGTTCACTTAATAAAAACATGTCTTACATACATCGGCTCGCAGGCCGGACACACATGAAAAAAATAAAAACAACTATTCTAATTGGCCTTCCAGGGCCAGCACAGCAACATGGGCTCTAGCCCGCTATTTGGTACTCAGCTCCACAGCACCTGCAAGCACAATTCCACTACACGATGGCAAACAAAGCAACGGTCAGCCAAAAGTCGACCAAATTATAATGACCCCGCCCCTTACTCGGGACGGCGGTGCTCTTTCCCTGCATAACATTAGCCCAGCTAAACAATAAAGTGCAATTATATATTTCGCCACAGGTGTAGGCTCGCACGGCCAAACACCCCGTGTACTCAAGGCACATTAACGGTAAATCCTGACACTTCAGTGTCTTCACCACCACCCCCAGGATGGCAACAACATGTGAGCATTTAGCCTTTCTGACCACCGTCTAAAGCTCACGACTATGCCAACGGCCAGTCCCCGTCTTCGGGTCTCTCGCACCGAACCACATAGCTTAGGTCCAATTCCACTTGCCCGTTGCTCACGATGCATATACAATTTAAGTCCTACACGCGGGCCAAGCTTTTCTCGGATCCCAAAACTTTCCAATCAATCTCATAACCCAGTTATGATCAAGGTCAGTTCCTAGACCGCAAAGTTAGCAGAACACATTTTCGCTCAATTTTCCGGGTGCGCCTTGAAGCTAACCTCCAAGGATCCCTGCTGCAATCTACCGCATATAAACCCGAAAAACCCAAAGCACGAAGTCTTCTAAGGCAAAACATATCAAATGCAACATCACCGATCCAGACGATACACGTCCGGGTAGGCTTGACACACAATGTCTATGCCCGTACTTACGATTCCAGACTCTATATGCAACACAAGGGGGACTATTCACATCAACCCCAAGGAACGCCACACACTCACCGCACACTCGCGGGAGCGGGATTCCCTATACAGAAAGAAAGAGCTTCACATGCTCAAGTAGAGAATTGTTACCCTTGTAGTCCGCTTTGGCGCCATGGAAAAACTACACGGATGGAAATATTAGTAACGAACTTTCCTCCACGGATCCGCTCTCAGAGTTTGAAATGGTGCTCCGATGCTCCGCCGTCGGCCGGAATCCCTTCCTTCTTCCTCCTCTTTCCAACTACTTGAGAGAGAGAATGGTTGGAGAGAAATGAAGGATTAACTCCCCTATTCCCGGCCTTAACAGAGCAGGAAACCATCTGGGCCGTTGGATCTTAATTAAAGAAAACAAACGGCTCAGATCTGTTCAAAAATCTCCAGACCTGGGCCGAACACGGCTTGACACACGACTATGTCCCAGGCCATGTGCCTCGCTCTGGGCACGATCGTCGAACGGAGGAAAGACACACGGCCAAAGACACGCCTGTGTCTAACCTGACACGCCCGTGTCGGGTTCCTCGACACGCCCGTATTCAGGGGCATGTTACGCATAACCGCCACGTCAACGGACAGGACCCAAACAAACATGGGTAGGGACACTGGTAGGCACACGCCCATGTCGAATGACACGCTGATGGCCCGCGAACAGACTCTTACTGTGGTTGGTTCGGTGAGTCGATCGCCGCGGGCTTGCTACAGGAGGCAAGTGCACCTATCGCAAGTAGTACTCGATATTCAGGGGAATACCGAGGTCGTATTGTTCTCGGGATCATGTTGACTATTCTTACTCCTCCGGTAGGACTATTATTTTACTGAAAATAAGGTGGAGATTTAATTTAAGTAAAGACGGAAAAAGTAAAAGAGGGAAAAAAACGATTTAGTGAAATGCGATGAAGGGTTAACGCTCGGCATCGAATCAGATTAAGACCAAAATAATTTTTAATAATTATAGGACTTAGTTTTCAAATTAATAAAAGGAAACTTGGCCGTGGAGGTTCCAAAAATATGAGCTCACGTAGCTATAGGGATATCGTTCACCTGAACGTTAAGACTATTCGGCCGAACGTTAGTCCGACGAAGGATTCCTCTTAACGCCCGCTTTACGCTAAGAACCCTGCTATTGGGTGGGGAACCCAATCCGGTAAAATTACGCTTGTCCTCTCTCAAGGGTATGCACGCAACTCTCTTTACCCAGGGGTGATCTGTCTATACGCATGGCCTCTCAGCTAGCTAGCGTATGGATAACGAAAATAGGGCCCACACATCGATTTGTGGTCCTACGCGTCGTTAACCCGGGGTAAACCTTAAGTGCTTAAATTAAAGTGAAAATAAAGAGCTTTAATTATTTCAAATAATTTTTAATGTCCCAATGCTCTTCGATGCCGAAGCTAATAGCGATTAACCACACATCGGTATGGGGACGGCTTTATAATATAATGAGGCGCGAGTTCGAAATTAAATGTTAAATGATTATAAGAAGAGGACATAAAAAATAACAAACATTTAGAAAGCTTAAAAGTTAGCTAAAACAAGAACTCACGCACACTCCAAATTATAAATAAAACAGAAACTAAGTTACAAAAAAGGAAAATTACAAATCCTACTCAAACGAGTAGGCGGGAAATAAAGGGCACGCCATTTAACTCTTAACGAGTAGGCGGAAATAAATACAATTACAAGTCCTAATAAAATAATTACAGAAAAATAAAAGACCAGCCATTTAACTCAAATGAGCAGGCGGTAAACAAAATCCGGCCATTTAACTCCTAGCGAGTAGGCGGAAATAAACGCTAACACACACACTCTACATAATTGAAAGAAAGCAATAAAATTATCTCCTACACACACGCACTCTACATAATTGAAGAAAGCGATAAAATAAAGCATGAAAATTTATCTCCTACACACACGCACTCTACGTAATTGAAGAAAGCAATAAGAAGTTATACTCATACACTCACACACACATCATGAAAATTAAGAAGAACAAGGTGAAAATTTATGCTCATACACTCACACACACTAATAATAAAGAAAAATCAAAGTTTCTTATAAATTAAAATAACAAGATTTCTACTCCTAAATCTTACTCAAAACACATAAAAAGAACAAATAAAAAGAGAATGAGCAAAACGTTTTCCAAAATAAAGTCAAAATCAAATGTGCTCAAAAATTAAAACTATAACTTTTTCATTGTTAAGAATTCATAAAAGTGATAAAAAAGTGAAGAGAAAATAAAAAGAACAAAAAAGTTTTACAATCCTAAAAAAAACTAAGTAAAAAGAAACAAAATCACTTTTAAAATCTCTTTTATAAATACATATGAATGAAAACATAAGTCTCTTAAGAAAAGAACATGGTGAAAAAAAGGAAAACTTATCATACCGAATCATGAGGACAAGTTAAAAACATGAATAATAAAAAGTTACACTCATACACACACACACACTTTTCTTAAAGAGAAAAACAAAGGAGAAACTAAGGATAAAATGAGAAGAAAAGTGGGCACATGAGTTCATTCCAAAGACATTTAAGAAGAGGAAAACTAACATTTTTATTGATTAAACAAGACTATTACAAAGCTATTACCAAGCTAAAGCTAAAGCAAAAAACAAACATGAAAGAAAAGGGGGGAGAAATCTCCTTCCATAGCAAGGGAATCCACGGATGCAGCCCACAAAACACACTAAAGTGGCTCAAAAATGTGAACCCTTGGTCATTACAGAAGTTGGGAATTTATAGGAAAAAAAAGCTAAGTACACGCCCTCCGACACGGGCGTGTCGGTGGCGTGTCACCACTGTTTGTGAAGGCGGCCGGCAATTTGATGGCAAAGTTGACTTCGGGCTGGACACGTGTCGGTTACGCAGAGGTCACGCCCCAGGTCACGGGCGTGATGCTGGGCATGTCGGGGAGCTAGAGCTGGGCACGGGTTGCGCCGAAAGTCGCCGCGCGGGTCTTGTCAAGCCAGGTGGAATGGTCACGCCCTAGGTCACGGGCGTGACGCTGGGCGTGTAGGCTGGTGTCGACACTCGACAATTGTCGAGCCGAAAGTGTCGATTTGAAATCGTCTAGCTGAGAGTTTGAGTCACGCCCTAGGTCACGGGCGTGACTCTGGGCATGTTGCGGGTTCGACGTTCGTTGAACTGAATTCGTCGAGTGGAGTGGATACGGGCTTCTATCACGCCCCATGTCGGGTGATACGGGCGTGTCACCAGGCGTGTCAAGCTTTTTACTTCAGAAATTTGCAATTTCACGGGATTTTGAGCTGTCACGCCCTGGTCATGGGCGTGATCAAAATAACACGGGCGTGTACGGCCCAATTTTGGCAGATTTTGGAATTTTTCTGAAAAATAAAATAAAACAAGTTAGTAGTAAATTTACAAGAATATGAGCATTTTATTGAACAAAAATAAGTAAAAACGACGAAAATAAATGAAAATAACTAAATTAATGTGCACAAAAATACGTATATTTACAATTCATCTAATACCACCATACTTAAGCTTTTGCTATTCCAGAGCAAAAGTTTGAGGTGAATTTATAAGGAATAGAAAAAAAAACTCTAAGTTTAGCTATCGCTAAATCAATTATAAGATAGATCGAAATAAATATACGGGGTGTAAGAGTTAAGTCCTAAAATTATGTAGATGATTTAAATAGCGCAAAAGTTTTGGCCAAAAGACTTCTTGATGTAATCAAATAGAAGGCAATATTTGTAATGGTTAGATTAACGAAAATAGTGTGGAATTATAAGAAATCTAGCTTATAGGAGTGTTACTGAAAATAATACAATTTACTAATTATGCTCTCAAATCGATTTTTGAATTAATTCTAGAATCGCGTAATTGGCTATAAGGGGGTAGTGGGTTTATGAAGAGGGTTTTGATTTTGAGGTGAGGTAATTTTTTCTCGAACCTCCATTTTTTTTTCTTTTTGGATTATGAGGAAAATAAAATCTTATTTTCCTAATATCATATTTGTTTTTCAACTTCATAAGAATAAAATTAACCCAATGTATATGTGTAGAAGTAATGAATTTTATCCTCTTACTCCATAACATATAATCTTTTTAAATTATTGGGTGCCTATGTTTACGGAACGAAATCTTATTCCCATTGACATAGGATCTTTTAAGGATAAAAATTTTATCATGCCAAGTAGTTTATGATAAGTAAGGGGAGAAAAGAAAACTAGATCTTTAATCCTAAAAATATTTGAGAGCAATCTTAATAATTTGTACGTTCCAATTTTTCAGAAAGCTAAAAGTAAGTATAATTGAATTATATAGTCGTTATTTCCTAACATAATACACGTGCTCCTATCAATGAAAAATTAGAAGTAGTGTCTAAAACGAGTTCGCTACTTTTAACAAAGCATAATGAATTCTTTAAAACTTAACCCCGACTATTTAAATTTTTCAATCAATAATTAAGAAACGGGTAGTGAACAAAGAATTAATCAAATTCACATATAAATAAACTTAAAATAGAATTTTTGGATAGCAGGAAAGTTAAGAATGAAATATTTGATTTAATTGTTTCAAAACATTTTTTTGATATTTTTTTATAGTTTTTATCTTCATTCATTTTTTTTGTTTTTCATTTATTATCTTTTTTTGTATTTTTGTTTTTTTTTACTCAATTTTTTTGAATTATTTTTTTTAACTATTATCATTTTTTTGTATTTTTTAAGAAAACTTTCATTCTATATACAAAAACATGGGAGGAAAAGAGAGGTTTTTACAAGAATGAGGAAGGGGGAGAGAGAAAAGAGTATTTACAAAAAGAATAAGTACAAAAAAATATTTACAAAGTGAAACTAAATATATTTTTTTGTTTTTTTGTTTTATAATTTTTTGGAGTTTTTGGAAAAAAGAAAGAAAAAGAAAATGAAATTTTTTTTTTGTATTTTTCATTTTAATTTTTTTTTTCATTTTAAGATTTTTTGTTTTTATTTTTGTTTTGTTGTTATATGTATTTTTTTTGTATATTTGAAATGCAGAAAAATTGAAGTGCAGAAAGTAAAACACGAAAATACCCCATACTTAAGTCCAACATTGTCCCCAATGTTGTAACGTAAGTATGCGGAACAAAAATTAAATAAAATGCGATATGTACAAAAGTAAAGAGAGGGGGGGAGGGGGGTAGAAACGTCCCTGATGCGCGTTCGGGGAAGTCCATTAGAAACCCTGTATTTATTAGAAAAAGCAGCAAAGAAAATAAGGAAAGAGCGAAAAAGATAAGTGAGGGTTGCCTCCCAGGAGCGCTTTGTTTATAGTCGTGTAGCTTGACTATTTTGGTGGGTTTATAATGTGGAGGAAAGTTATGGTTTCATTAAAACCGATCACTGGATCGCCTGCTATATAAGACTTTAACCGATGACCATTTACTTTAAACGAACCTTTTTCCGGGTGTGAGACGAGTACGGTCCCATATGGAAAAACTTCTTCAACTAGGAAGGGACCGGACCATCTAGATTTTAGTTTACCCGGAAAAAGCCTAAGACGTGAATTGTAAAGAAGGACAAGATCGCCCGGAGAAAATAATTTTTGGGACTTGATTTTTCGATCGTGATATAACTTAGAATGCTCCTTATATAACTTATTGCACTCGTAAGCATTTGCACGCCATTCATCGAGCTCGTTTAGTTGTAGTTTTCTATTCTGAGTGGCTAAGTTGGAGTCGAGGTTTAAGAGTTTTAAAGCCCAAAGAGCGCGATGCTCTAATTCTACGGAAGAGCGCGATGCTCTAATTCTACGGGTAAATGGCACGCTTTGCCATAGACTAACCGGAATTGCGTACAACCAATTGCGGTTTTGTATGTCGTCCGATACGCCCACAACACATCGTCGAGTTTAACAGACCAATCTTTCTTATTTAGTGAAACGATTTTTTCTAAAATTCGCTTAATCTCTCGATTTACTACGTCAACTTGGCCACTTGTTTGTGTGTGGTAGGGGGTGGCAAGCTTGTGCGTGACTCTGTATTTAGCTAACGTCTTAGCCATAAGAGCGTTATGGAAATGAGTTCCCCTATCACTAATAATTGCGCGAGGCGTGCCGAAGTGAGAAAATAGTTTTTTTAAGAAATGTAACGACGACTCGCGCATCGTTGGTGGGGAGAGCTTGCGCTTCCGCCCACCTTGATACGTAGTCGACCGCCAGTAAAATATACATATTTTTGAAAGACGGAGGCAGGGGGCCAACAAAATCTATGCCCCATATATCGAAGACTTCGCACTCTAAAAACATATTTTGGGGCATCTCGTCGCGACGAGAGATGTTACCCGACCGCTGACAGCTATCGCATGCGCGCACAAAATTATGCGCGTCTTGGAAGACAGTGGGCCAAAAGTAGCCCGCCTCTAGCGCCTTCCGAGCGGTCCGGTTGGCTTGATAATGCCCACCGGCTGGACCCTCGTGGCAGTGCTTAAGAATTTGCAAGCACTCCACACCCGCAACGCATCTTCGGACCGCTTGATCCGCGCAGATACGAAAAAGAAATGGGTCCTCCCAAAAGAAATTTTTCAAGTCAGAAAAGAATTTCTTTTTTTTGATGACTTGAAAACTCTTTTGGAAGCACCCGCGCTACTAAGTAATTTGCAAAATCTGCGAACCAAGGCGAAGATGACAAAGAATGATGAATGGCAAGGAGGCATTCCTCGGGGAATCTGTCATTTATTTCAGATTCGACGAGCGCTTCCGCCTCTGGATTTTCTAAACGGGAGAGGTGGTCTGCCGCTAGATTTTCCGCTCCCCGCTTATCTCGGATCTCCAAATCAAACTCTTGTAGGAGGAGAATCCATCGAAGAAGGCGGGGCTTCGCATCAATTTTAGCTAATAAATATTTAAGCGAGGAGTGATCGGTAAATACAATAACTTTAGAAAGCGTTATATACGAGCGAAACTTATCAAAAGCGAAGACGACGGCTAAGAGTTCCTTTTCCGTTGTCGTGTAATTTACTTGTGCGGAAGTGAGTGTCTTGCTAGCGTAATAAATAGGATGAAAATGTTTTTCTACGCGTTGGCCAAGAACGACACCTAAGGCAATATCACTAGCGTCGCACATAATTTCGAACGGAAGGGACCAATTAGGGGCCACTAAAATTGGTGAAGTGATAAGTTTTGTTTTATTAAATTAAAGGCGGACTCGCATTCGCTACTAAAGATGAAACGTGATTCCTTTTCCAAGAGGTGAGTAAGCGGCTTTGTTATTTTTGAAAAGTCTTGAATAAAGCGTCGGTAAAAACCCGCATGCCCTAAGAAACTCCTAATAGATTTTACGTTTGTTGGTTGCGGTAGTTTTTCTATGACTTTTATCTTGGCCTTATCCACCTCCATCCCCTTAGACGAAATCATATGGCCGAGGACCAAACCTCCTCGAACCATAAAGTTGCATTTTTCCCTATTTAATACAAGGCTTGTGTCCTCGCACCATTGAAGGACATGATCTAAATTGTGAAGGCAATCTGGTAAATAGCGTCCGAAAACAGAAAGTCATCCATAAAGACTTCCATAATGTTTTCTACTAGCTCGCCAAAGATCGCTAGCATACATCTTTGGAATGTAGCCGGCGCATTGCAGAGTCCAAATGGCATTCTTCGATATGCGAAGGTGCCAAACAGGCAAGTAAAGGTTGTTTTCTCTTGATCATCGGGGGAAATGGGGATTTGGAAAAACCCCGATAAACCATCAAGAAAACAATAATATGGATGACCGGATAAACGCTCTAAAATCTGGTCCAGAAAAGGCAGAGGGAAATGGTCCTTGCGGGTGGCATCATTAAGTTTTCTATAATCGATGCACACTCGCCAACCCGTAACAGTACGAGTTGGGACGAGCACGTTATGCTCATTCGCCACTATGGTTAGACCGCCCTTCTTGGGCACGACATGCACGGGACTAACCCATGCACTGTCCGAAATAGGGTAGATAATCCCCGCATCTAATAACTTAATAATCTCGGCTTTAACGACATCTTTCATGTTTGGGTTAAGATGACGCTGCGGCTGAATAGTTTTGCGGCAATTATCGTTAAGAAATATCTTATGAGTGCAAAAGGAGGGGCTAATCCCCTTTAAGTCCTGAGTGTAGGAGATTCTTATCCTCCTATGAGGATAAAGAGATCCATATTTTTTAGACTAATTATATTTTTCTGTGTGTTTGTCTCTCTTGTTCTTCTGTATTCTGTGTTGCTTTCTTTTTTTTGTTCAATTTAGGAAGAAGAGAGAAAATCTCTTTTATATTTCCTGTCAAAAATGGTCTTTTGAAATTTGAAATCTTCGGTAATCAATGCTGATGGCCTAGCGAATAAACATTATTGAATTATTTCCCCAACTGTCCCATGGAAAAACGACAGGCAATAATCCTGTAGAATACCATAATCAATGCTCTTCTAATGATTATATTCAGAGAATATTAGAGCACTAATTACTCAGGAATTATTGCAGTAGAATGGGGACAGAAGGATGGAAAAATTACTAAGTCTGGATTCATCGAACTGATAGCAGAAATCGTCGAGCTGAGTCCACAGTTTGTCGAGCTGAGTTGCTGAGTTTGTCGACCAGATGACTTCTGTTCGTCGAGCTAAGTTCCAAAATCGTCGAGCTAAAGCAGAAAACTGCATTTTCCAGACTTGCTTATTTTGTGTCTCAAGTTCGTCGAGCTGAGATTGTAACTTCGTCGATTGGAGATGATTCTGGACTTGGAATAATTTCAAATACTTCTGGATGAAAGTGTTGAAGTGAAGTATCCAGAATTCGTCGATCTAAGAATTTGTTTCGTCGAGCTGAGGACCACTAACAGCTGCTGGATAACTCTAGCTATTGTGATCAAAGTTCGTCGAGCTGAGAATCCTGAGTTCGTCGACTGGAGATGATTCTAGAGTTAGAAAAATTGAGAAGCTTCTGGTTGAAGTAAAGAATCCAGAAATCATCGACCAGAGAACTAAGTTCGTCGACCTGAGTCTAGAGAACAACTAAACTTGGAATGCTGAAGGTTGAGTCCAAAGATCGTCGACCTGGGAATGAAGTTCGTCGAGCTCAGCTTAGAGAATTTTTCTCTGTGATCGTCGAGCTGAGCATGACTATCGTCGATCTGAGTTCGACGAACGTCGAACTCATTTTACTTGGTCTCTAGAAAATCTCTAAGTCTTTGAGTCTCTGGCAGTCTGATGATGGTTGGTCCATGTGATGTTGCTACTGAGGACTTGGCCTAGACTCTAGGACACAACCATGACCCTGACTATACATTATGGGTCATATGATCCTAAGTTAGTGAACCTAGCTCAAATCAAACTAGGGATCCAACAATCTCTCCCTATTTGGGTGAGGTCACTAATTACAGACTCAAATCAAAATTGAAAATAAACAAAGCAGAAAGAGCATATATCTGGCAGAGATCAATAAAACATGCAGCAGATATATATACATAGGCTTTGTTCAGAATATAGAGCAGTTATGGATAATCGTAGAAAATAAAAGAGTTCAAAATTTACTTCTTCTGTTTCTTTTCCTTTGGCATTTCTTGCTTGCTCTTCTCTCCAGGATTTATAAACACAATCTCTCTATTTAGATCTGAAAACAATAATATGGATGACCGGATAAACGCTCTAAAATCTGGTCCAGAAAAGGCAGAGGGAAATGGTCCTTGCGGGTGGCATCATTAAGTTTTCTATAATCGATGCACACTCGCCAACCCGTAACAGTACGAGTTGGGACGAGCACGTTATGCTCATTCGCCACTATGGTTAGACCGCCCTTCTTGGGCACGACATGCACGGGACTAACCCATGCACTGTCCGAAATAGGGTAGATAATCCCCGCATCTAATAACTTAATAATCTCGGCTTTAACGACATCTTTCATGTTTGGGTTAAGATGACGCTGCGGCTGAATAGTTTTGCGGCAATTATCGTTAAGAAATATCTTATGAGTGCAAAAGGAGGGGCTAATCCCCTTTAAGTCAGAGATTGGCCACGCAATAATCAATGCTAATTTGTTCTACATTCATTTTATTATTGTAGGAGATTCTTCTCCGAGTGTAGGAGCTTTGTTCTCTGAGTTCTTTGTAGGAAGTTTTCTCTTCCGAGTGTAGATCCTGATTTTGGGATCGAGTTGTAGGAACCTTTATTCCGAGTTGTAGGATTGTTTTCAATCCGAGATTAGTGGAGTAGCCGAGTCTAGTGCTTTGCTAGATCGGTGTGGTAGAAAGTGGATGTACCCAAGGTTGGGGAACCACTATAACTCTTGGTGTCTTCTGTGAATGCTTGGTTATTTTTTGTGCATCGCTCGCTAATTTTTTATTTTGTAAAAAGATGCACAACTCACCTATTCACCCCCGTAGGTGATTTAGGTAGACAACTTGAAACATTTTCAGCTGATGAAGAATAAGCACTAGAAGAGCAGGCCCTCCACCTCAGCTCATCACTAGAAGAAAACCTCCAAGGAGGACATGTATGACTCTAAACCCTGTAAAAAAATTCATCTAACATCATCTATTACTGCTGCAACAGGCCAGAACTTGTCATTGTTGATTTCCCTATGAAGAAAAGATGATGGTGAGAATAAATCTCACCAAAAGGGCAAGGGCAAGAAAGATAAGTCCCTTGTGGCTAGAAAAGAGAAGAGCTGGACAGATTCATCATCATCATAGTCTGAAGAACAGGAGGCCTACATTTGTATAGTTGTTGTTGCTGCTAAACAAGAAACTGTTTCAGCAGATGAAGACTATCCTGCTGTAAGGATAGTTGTCAAGGCCCCTCTAACACTATTGGATAATGACTTAGAGGTGGATGTTGAAGAAGAAGATGCCTGCAGCTGCCATGGGCTGATGGCACTGACAGATGAAGAGGGCAACAAGGATCATCCTGGTCAAAGTAAGGTATATTCTCTACCCAGTTCTGTGTCTAGGCATGAGACAAGTCCCTATGCAGAAGCTTCTTCATTTAATGGTGAAGATGATTCTGGTTCAGAAGGTAATGTCAATCGATTGATTGACAGATATAGTGAACTTTTGGATGTCTTTAAGAAATGCAAGAAGTTGACTAAAAAGCAGGCTAATGAGATTTTGTCTCCTCAACCAAGTGCTTCTCAGCTTGCTGAAACAACTGATGTGCTGAATCAGACAATGAGGGAACTCAGTCAACTAAAAACCCTGTCAGTCTCATTAAAGATCTTGAAGAAATGATCTAGAGGGAGAAAGGTATTTTGGCCAGTTTCTCTCAGCACAATATAGTGTTTCCCTTGATAAATTCCTTATCCTCATAGGAGGATAAGAAGGGGTTGGGCTTTAAGAGTAACACAAGACATGCCAATCTGAAAGGGAAAGTTCCAGTTGTGCCTATGGAATCTATACTACCTAATCCATTCAAGAGGGTGATATTCCCTTCAAATAGGTATAATCTGGAAAGTATATATGGTCACTATATAAATGGTCCATCCACAAGTGGAACAAAAGATGTTCTCAGCCATTGTGGAAGATATAGTAGGGCAAGTGCCTTTAAGCCTGCCCAAGATAAGATTCAAGTGGCCCATCATGGACCATTTGTCTTTAGTGCCTCATCCCCCTCTCAAAAATGTGGCTACATCTAGTTTTCAGAACTTGTCAGCACAAAATCTGACTAAGGGTCAGTCTTTTTGCTTGCCTAATATGGCTGTTTCTGATGCTAGCAAGGGCACACTGTCTGAAAAGAAACATGCTGCTGATAAGATTCAGAACAGGCCACACAAGCCATCAAACAGACTAACCTTCAGTCAAATCCATGAAGAAAGAAAACATAAAATGACTGTTGCAACTCTTCCTTCTGTCAAGACTGTAGTCAAACCAACTACTAGGCCTACACAGAAAAGAAGACACAACATATATGATTATTGGTGTTGTGGCAAGATAGTCCATTTTGCCATTGACTGTTGGCACAATCCTAGTGTGGTCAGAGCTAAAGTGAGTCCACCAGTCAGAAAACTTGCTGGTGGACATGTTCTGTTTCAATCTAATGTGCACCTAGGACCTAATAGATATTGGAGTCCTAAGGTAAAGTATACTTCTTAATGCAGGTTAGTTCAAGTGGCCATACCCCAATATGGTACTTGGACAGTGGTTGTTCCAAGCACATGACTGGAATAAGGAGCAACATGAAGGAGTTCACCCCAGTGAAAAATGGACCCAAGGTTATCTTTGGTTGTTCTAATAGAGGGGTAACTAGAGGCTATGGTAAGATTACAAATGGCATAGTCATTATCACAAAAGTAGCTTATGTTGAAGGGTTGCAACATAACCTTATAAACATAAGCCAACTCTCAGATCTTGCATATGTTATTGTCTTCCACAAGGATGAGTGCCTAATTAAGAGTTCAAGTGATCAAGAGGTCATAATGACAGGCACTAGGAGTGGAAATATTTACTGTTTAAACTTTTTATGTCTGGACTCAGATTCTCCTATTTGTCTTGTAGAAAATAAAATAGTCTCATATTGTATTCAGTGGCACAAGAGGCTAGCTCACTTGAATTACAAAATGATTGGCAAGCTCTTTAGTCAAGAGTTAGTTAGGAATGGTCCAAATGTTAAATGATCCAAGGATAATATTTGTTCAGCTTGACAAAGGGGTAAGAAGACCAACGCTTCCTTCAAGGGCACTAGTCCTAAAGACTCTGTGAGCTGCTTGTACCTATTACATATGGACCTATTTGGTCCTATGCATGTTCATAGTCTTGGTAGGAAAGTCTACACCCTTATGGTGGTTGATGATTGTTCCAAGTTTACTTGGGTGTTCTTTCTCATGAAAAAGAATAAGATCCTTGATATCTTCATCAAGTTTGTCAAGCAAGTTCAGAATGAGTTTAATAGTTCTATAGTCAAAATCAGGAGTGACCATGGAAATGAATTCCAGTCTGAAGGCACGATAGAGTCTGTGAAGAGCAAGAGATTCATCAAGAATTTTCTTCCCCTAGAACTCCCCAGCAAAATGGGATTGTTGAGAGGAAAAATAGAAATCTCATAAAGGCTGGAAGAACCCTGTTGCGTGACACATCTCTCCCAGAATATTTCTGGGCTGAGGCAATAAATACTGCATATCATGTACTCAACAAGGTCTCTATCACCAAAAGCCACAAGATGACTCTCTATGAGAACTTGAAAGGCAGAAAACTAAATCTGGGCTATCTCAAAATATTTGGTAGTAAGAGTTATGTACTACATAATGGAAAGTCCTATGTGGCTAAGTTTTCTACCAAATCCTTTGATGAAATTTTTGTTTGGAACATCAATCATAGTAAAGCCTATATGGTGTACAACTTGAAAAGTCAAGTTGTAGAAGAATCTGTGCATATAGTCGTTGATGCGTTTAGCATGATTAATAGGGAGCTTTCAAGCTCCTCTTATAGTACTGCAGGCACAGAACAGATGATGGACAATCTGACCATCAAGGAAGCTACACCAGTTATCCAAGATAAAGTGGATACTCCAGAAGGACTACAGACACACTTGGAGCAGAGAATGATCAGCAAGAGGCAGTTCTAGAAGTTGTTGCTGAAAGACGATTACCTCCAACAATTACGCATTTAAGAGACCATCCTAATCACCAAATAATTGGTGAACCAAGCCATGGAGTGGTGATTAGACGCAAAAATCTGAATATAGCTATATATGAAAGCTTCCTATCACAAGTGGAGCCTAAGAAGTTTGAAGAGGCCAACATAGACCAATTCTAGATAGTGGCTAATTCTGTCTAAGTGTCATGGCATTGAGTAAAGCTCATTCACTCAACGCTTATTCTACTGATGCTCGATTTTTGTTAAGTCCGCAGGTGCTGACATCACCAATATCTGCAAAATCGATAAAGTCGACTAATTTAAAATCAATTGCGGAGAAGCTACATAACATGACAAACTCTACCGAGAAGCAACTATACATCTTCTTTCGTTAAAGCAAGGTGTAGCTGGATGCTACAAGTGGGCCCCACTGGCTTCTTAGAGCCATTGATCTGCGAACTACAAAAGGAAGAGAGTGTCCAAGACGAAAACAACTTTTAGGGCTTTATCAATTTCAAACTTGCGGCTGGACTTCTTCTTCTTCATCATTGATGCGAAAAAAAACTTGAAGTCTTCCTGCAGAAACCAAAACGTTCAGTTAGTTGGTGCCATCTTCACCTGCACATGCAAGATCATAAGGACTACCTTCTAAGGGAGAAGCAAAAAACAGAGAAGAAGTTTCTGCAGATCAACTTGCTTCTCAGTTCAGCAAGCTCAAATCTGAAGATCTCCTTCTGAAGCTGAAAAGAAGGAAGAGCAAGCAAAGCAATTTACTGCAAGTTACTTCCAACACAAGTCAAAGCATCCTGAAGATCTACATCCTTATTACTGTGAAGATAGTAGGGATGAGATTCTCTCAGCTCAGGTAGCAGCAAATTTTGCTGCAGTCACTTCTCAGTTCAAGCAGAAAAAATCCTTGGTGATGAGAAGAAGTTATGACTGAGTATATCTCAGTTCAAGTAAAAGTAGACTCAGAAAATATTTTACTGGACTCATAGTGGGGCTGAGTTTATCTCTGTCCAGAATCTTGGCACAGAGAAACATTTATTGTGTCAAGATCAACCATACAACCCACTTCCATCCAGTAGGATCCTTTTGTTTCTAAGTTGTAGGGCACTCTGATCCTGAGGTAGGGAAAATTTGCCTGAGCTGTAGGATCCAGTTTGGATTTGAGGTAGTTGTTCAATTAATAACTGAGCTGTAGGAGAGGAAGACTCTCTGAGTGTAGGACCTTTGGGTCTGAGGTAGGAACCCTAGTGGATCTGAGGTAGGGCTGTCCTCCAAACCTGAGTGTATGGCCTTTGGCCTGAGGTAGGTGATCTACTGATCACTGAGTTGTAGGCCTTTGTGGCTTATCTGTAAGTCTTGGAGGAGACTGAGAGATCCTGATGGATATGAGGTGTAAGCTCTTTGAAGCTGAGGTTTGGAGAAGTGTCTTGACTAACAAGAAATTAGAAATGTGGGAGCAGAGTAGATGTACCAAAAAATTGGGAAACCACTATAAATCTGTGTGTGCTTGTCTGTGTTGTTTTCTTTGTACAGGTACTTGAAAGCTAATTACTGCAAACTCATTAAGTACTAAGGAAGATAAAACTAAAAGCTAATAATATTAGTTAGACAACCTATTCACCCCCTAGGTTGTAAGCTAGCTTGAAAATAAAGACTTTCAGGAACCACTATAAACAACTGTGTCGTCTGTGATTTATCTTGAAAGCTAAAATAACCTAATCACTAAGTACAACTAACATGTAAAAGTTAAAAAGGCTTGAAGTAAGACCAAAAATCTATTCACACCCTCTAAGTATTTAGCTAACCTTAAAAACAAGACTTTCAAGTGGTATCAGAGGGAGGTTACTCAAAGTTAACTTAACAGTCTGAGTAGATCTCCAAGGTCAGCAAGATAATCTATCCTTTTTGGTTTAGGAGTGAACTATAAGGAGCTGGGTGCCATGAAACTTCCCATCTACAGGAAGGAAGTGTTTGACATTTGGAAGGAGAGAGTTAGATTGTTTATGGAGGGAGCCGACACTGGGATGTTTATCACTATCAAGGAAGGGGCTTTCATCCATATGAAAGTGTCAGTTCTAGATGCAAATGTCAAGACACCCAAGACCTACTCTGAGATGACCAAAGATGAAGTTATTCTTGGCACTATGGACAAGAGGGCACAAAATATAATAGTGAGTGTCATCGATGACTCCACTTTCCAAAATCTGGTTCACTGCAATACTATAAAGGAGATGTGGGACACCCTAGTGGTCTACATGGAGGGAACAGAAGAAGTGAGAGATGACAGGAAGTCCATGCTCAATCAAGAGTATGATGCATTCAGGCAGGGCAAGTCTGATAGCACAACTGAATGTTATGAAAGGGTTTTCAGAATTGTCAATGAGCTGAGGACATATGGAAGAGTCTTCAATACTTATGAGCTAAATGACAAGTTTCTCAGGTCTCTAACTAGAGACTGGGATACTAAAATCTGTGCCATCAGAGAGGTGACAAAGCTAACTGACACTCCACCAGCAACACTATTTGGGAAGCTACTGTCTTATAAAATGCAGCTGACAGCCATGAAAGAGGAGAGAAAGTCAGCAAGCCCCAGGCTAATGAAAAATCTGTGGCCTTTAAAGTTGAAGCCACAAGGAGGAGCGGAAGGAAGATACCTTTCCCACCAAGGAGGGATGTTGAATCTGACTCAGAAAAATCTGAGACCAGCACATCAGACTACTAGATGTCTTATGAAGACTTTATTGCCTTCCCCAAGCAGTTCCAGAAATTTATGAAGAAGCAGCACAAGAGAAGCAGACCATCCTCCTCATCTTATCCGAAAGAGGATTACTACAAGGGCAGGAATAAATCATCTAAGGAGGACAGGTATGGCTCCAAACCCAACAAAAATATTTCATCTAAAGTGGTTTGTTATTGTTGAAGCAAGCCAGGGTATGTAATAGCCGACTGCCATGTCAAAATAAAGGATAATGGTGAGAAGGACCACTAGCAAAAAGGCAAGAAGGAGAAATCCTTCATTGCTAAGAATAAAAAGAGCTGGACTGACTCTTCCTCTTCAGAGTCAGAGAAAAAGAGGATGAGGAAGCCTACATTGGGTTGTTCTCTACTGAAGTAGAAGCTGAGGAATCAAAATTCATTGAGATGCTGACAGCTATTGCTGAAGAAACTGATATAGATCATCCTGCAGCTAGGAGTGAAGTCAGGGCCCCTCTATCACTATCAGATGGTGATACAGAGGTGGATGGAGAAGAAAAATAAGACAGTTGATGCTATGGCCTAATGGTTATATCAGATGAAGAATCTGGTCAGGAACAGCCTGGTCAACTAAAGGTACATTCTTAGTCCATCCACTTCACTAAACTGGCTATGAAACTAGCCTTGATTCAGATACATCTAAATCTTGGGATGAAGATGAGTCTGAATCAGAGGAAGATGTCAATTCAGTTATTGAAAAGTATGGTGTCATGCTGAATGCTTTCAAGAAAAGCAAGCTACTGGCTAAGAAGCAAGCTAAGGAAATTGCCTCCATTCAGCTTGCTGCTTCCCAGCAAGCTGATTCAGCTTCACTGATTAATCAAAAATTGAAAGAGATCAGTGAGCTGGAGACTATTTCTTTCATTTATATAGGTACCATTGAGTATCATGAGAATAGAATAAGGGACTTGGAAGTGCTGCTGGAGAGAGAGAAGAGAATAGTGGCTATCTATTCAAAGCCCAGTTCAATGCTTCCCTTGATAGACACCTTCTCTTCCCAAAAGGGTAATAAGGAGTTGGGATTTAAAGGAAGCACTAGAGTTGCCAATACCAAAAGGAAGGGCAAAGCTCCAGTGCAGCCACTAGCCTCCAAGCCTCATATTCCTTTCAGGAGAGTTCTATTACATTCTAACAGGTATGATCAAGAGATTATCCATAGTCACTATAAGAATAGTAGATCCTGTTGGGTACATTGGTTTAAATGTACCTGATTTGAAGAAGCCTCACCCTACTCAATGATATACATCAAAATGTATTTGATGTGTTTTGAGTTTAGTTGTGCAGGTCAAGTATTTACAGGGAAAGCTGAAAAGATTCTAAGTCCATGTGTCGACACCCAGGAGCAAAGTGTCGACACTTAAGAAGACTTGTGTCGACAGCCAGACAAGCAGTGTCGACACTTGGAGTAATTGTGTCGACACTAGGGATGCAGGGTCGACACCAGACAGAAAGTGTCGACACATACAGTTTGTGTCGACACTCAATGAAGAGAAGTCCATAGAAGCAGTGTCGACACTTAGAAGCAGTGTCGACACCCAGAGGAACTGTGTCTATATCAGAAAGTGTCGACACTTGGAGGCTGTGTTGACACTCAGCAAAAGTCAGCAGAGTCTAAGTATAAGTATCGACATAATGAAGTATGTGTCGACACACAGCAGAAGACTCAACACATGAAGAAAGTGTCGACATAATAAAGAATGTGTCGACACTTAGCAGAAGACTCAATATATGAAGAAAGTGTCGACACTAGGAGGCTGTGTTGACACTCAGCAAAGTTCAACAAAAATTCTAAGTACAAGTGTCGACACAAAGGAGATGTGTCGACACTCAGCCAAAGTCTCAAAAAAAGAAGAATGAGTCGACACAAGGAGCAGTGTCGACACCCAGCAAGTATCAACACAGAAGGCATGTGTCGACACCAAGAAGATGTGTCGACACTGAACAAGTTCAACACATGAAGATGTGTCGACATAAAGGAGTTGTGTCGACACTTACAACAATTCAACTAAGTACTGAAGAACAAGAAGTAGTGTCGACACACAATATCAGTGTCGACACATGATGAAGAAGCAGTGTTGAGAAGAAATTTCTAGAACATAAGGAGTTGTGTCGACACCTTGAAGGCTAGTGTCGACACTTAGTCTACTTGTGTCGACACTTAGTCTATAAGTGTCGACACTTAAAGACACACTGTCTCGACACTTTCAGACAGCTACAAATATTTCAAGAACTAATTGGATGACTTGACAGCTGCCATTCCAGCCGGTCTACTGCAACTGTTAGAGATGTCAGAAAGCTGTTAGAAATCGGATCAGCCGGTCACCATGAAGAAGACCTATATATAGGCTTATACTGTCAACAGAAAAAGATGATCAACACATCAAAGTGATTCACACAAGATCAAGAGATTGAAAAAGAGAAGAAGATCTAGCTATTCATTAAAGAATCAAGTGAAGATCTAAGAAGTTGGAGAGAGAGAGCTCCTTCCAAGAAGACAGCCATTGGAACCAGGCTGTAAAGAAGGGTTCAGACCTAGGTCTGAATCTTAAGTTGCAGTGATTGAAGATCAGCTGCAGACAATCAATCCTATTGTGTTCTACATTCAAGAAGCTTTGAAGAAAGCCAAGTGAGGTTGATCTCAGCAGAGTTCTTCCAAGAACTCATCAAGAACCTATCAACTCTTCTCTCCTTTCTCTGAGTTGTAGGTATATTCTTTGTATTCTAAATTTCTTGTAGGATCCTTAGGGATTTGAGTTGTAAGCCTGTAATTATAAAGGCTGAGTGGTAGGGCCTGTGTGACTGAGTGTAGGAGATCTATTTCTCTGAGTGTAGGCCTGTTGTGGCTGAGTGTAGGCCTTGTGGCTGAGTGTAGGCCTTGTGGCTGAGTGTAGGCCTTGTGGCTGAGTGTAGGTCTTTGGAGAAGACTGAGTTGTAGGGCCTTGGGCCTGAGCTGTAGGAACCTGTTTGGGGTTCTGAGTGTAAGATCTGAGGATCTGAGATAGTGGAGGAGTTTGGCCGAATCTAGTACACTACTAGATAGGCGAAGGGGGAAATTGGATGTACCCAAACCTTGGGGAACCACTATAAATCTGTGTGTTCACTGTGTGCTTGTTTATTCTGTGATTGCTGATTGATTGCTGTAAAGAATTGATTATAACTCTGTGGTATTATCTGCCAAAAAGTTTAAAAAAGATTAACCCACCTATTCACCCCCCCCCCCCCTCTAGGTGATTAGGTACAATTTCTTTCAAGTGGTATCAAAGCGAGGTTACTCAAAAAGGACTTAAATGTGTGAGTAGATCCTGTTGGCAGATTCAGTATAAGTAAAGTGCAGAATCAAGAAAATCAAGAAACATGGGTTCAACAGGGAATCATAAGTAACTTGGATCCATGAAGTTGCCCATTTGCAGAAAAGAGATTTTGGCATCTGGAAAGAAAGGGTGAGACTATTTATGGAAGCCTCAGACCCTAGAATTTATATCACAGTTAAAGATGGGTATATGTGCCTATGAAGGTTTCAGTCCTGGATGCAAATCAGAGAACACCTAAGGACTTTTCTGAAATGATAAAGGATGAGATTATTCTGGCCACCATGGACAAGAGGGCTCAGAATATCATTGTGAGTGCCATAGATGATGCTACCTTTCAGAACTTGATACACTGTAAGACATCTAAGGAGATGTGGGATACTTTAATAGTGTATATGGAGGGTTCTGAAGAAGTTAGGCAGGACAGAAAGTCTTTGTTAAACCAGGAATATGAAAGTTTCAGGCAAGGCAGATCTGATAGCATAACAGAATGCTATAAGAAATTCTATAGGATTGCCAATGAGTTGATGTCTTATGGAAGAGAATTCAGCAACTATGAGCTGAATGATAAGTTCTTGAGGTCTCTAACAAAGGTTTGGGACACCAAGATCTGTGCCATAAGGGAAATGGCCAAGTTAGCAGATATCCCTCCTCCAACATTATTTGGAAAACTGCTATCCTATGAGATGCAGTTGATGGTGAGGAAAGAAGAGGAGAAAACTACAAGAAGTGAGCATAAAGAAAGGACAGTGGCATTTAAGACAGAAGCCACCAGGAAATACAAAAGTAAGTCTCCATCTCCACCTCCAAGGGTTGTTGAAACTGAGTCAGATGAGACAGAATGTAAGGATTCTGAAAGCAGTGAGAGTGATGAGGATTTTGCAGCCTTCACAAGACACTTTCAGAAGTTTCTAAATAAGAAATAGTGGAGGTCAAAGCCATCCACTTCACAGGGAAAAAATGACTATTATCAGAATAAGAAGTCATCAAAGAAAGACAGGAGAAAGACCAAGTCAAGCAAAGCAACTTTATCAAAAATTGTTTGCTATTGCTGTAACAGACAAGGACATGTTATTGCTGACTGTCCTGAGAAAAGGAAAGAGTCTAATGATAAGAAAAAGACTCAATTCAAGGGCAAGAAGGAAAGGTCCTTTGTTGCTAAGAAGGACAAAGGCCTGTCAGACATGTCTTCTTCAAAAGCTGAGTCAGAAGCTGAAGCATACATAGGACTGTTTGCTGAAGAAGAGGAAGAGGAGTTCATCCAGATAATGAACTCTATATATGAGCAAGAGGACATTCAGTGCAAAGGACTGATGGCCTTAACAGAAGATGACAAAATCCACGAGCAGCCTGGACCCAGTAAGGTACAAAATTGTTCTTTAAGTTCAATTTCTACTGCTAGTTCTGATTTAGTTACATCAGCATCAATTGATGCCAGTGGATCTGAATCTGAAGGGGATATTCATCAATTGATTGATGAATATAGAGTTCTGTTGCAAGCTTTTAAGAAGAGCAAGTCCCTAGCCAAGAGTCAGGCAAAGGAGATTGCTAGTCTCAAAGAGGCTGCAACTGATTTTGAGAAGTTGTTTGATCAAAAATTAAATGAAATAGCCAGACTGAAAAACATAACTGTTATTCAGATGAGGACTATAACATTTAAGAATGATCAAATCAGAAATTTGGAGATTAATCTTCAGAAGGAGAGAGACATTGTTGCAAGGTTTTCAAAACCTAAGTCTGTTCTACCTTTGATTGATGAATTTGTACATCAAAAGGGTAAAACTGAATTAGGTTTCACAAAACCTGTTAGGACTGTTCAGTCCAAGTCTAAGGGCAAAGCCCCAGCTCTCAACAAGCCAGCTGTAGATAAAACAGCTAGGAATGTACCTAAGAAAAGGTACAATAGGTTTGAGTGTTGGTGCTGTGGCAAGGTAGTCCACTTTGGCATAGTCTGTTGGCATAATACTAATGCCAAAGTGAGTAGCAAACTTCCTGTTGGAAGATCTGCAGGTAGCTTTGTTAAGAGGCAAACTAACAAGCACCAAGGACCCAAGAATTATTTGGGTTCTAAGGTCAACTAATCTGTTTTGCAGGTGAGTACAAGTGGCCATGCCCCAATATGGTACTTGGACAGTGGATGTTCCAGGCACATGACTGGAACTAGGGGATTGCTAAAGGACTTCACACCTATCAAGGATGGTCCTAATGTCACCTTTGGTGGTTCTGAAAAAGGAATTATCAAGGGTTTTGGTAACATTTCTAGCAACAATATTACTATTACTCAAGTGGCTTATGTTAAAGGTTTGAAACATAACCTTATTAGTAAAAGTCATTTGAGTGATTTAGGATATGACATCTCATTTGTCAAAGATTGTTGTCATATCAGGAGATAAAATGATCAAGAGATCATTTTGACTGGTTACAGAAAAAGAAATGTCTATTGTCTAGACATTATGTGTGAGAACAATGCTTCTCCAGTGTGTCTTGTAGCTGATGAGAAAGTCTCTCATTGTGTCAAATGGCACAAGAGGTTAGCCCATCTCAACTACAAGACAATTGGTCAACTCTATAGCAAAGAGTTAGTGAGGAATGGTCCTCAAGTTAAGTGTATTAAAGATGGAATATGCTCAGCTTGTCAAAAGGGCAAGCCGACTAGATCCACCTTTAGTAGCATTGAAAATAAAGATGCTGTGAGGTGTTTATACCTCTTGGATATGGATCTCTTTGGTCCTATGCCAGTTCACAGCCTAGGTAGGAAGGTCTACACATTTGTGGTTGCAGATGACTACTCAAGGTTTTCCTGGGTGTTCTTCCTTAGACAGAAATCTGAAACACCTAATATCTTTTATAGCTTTGTCAAACAAATTCAGAATGAGTTAGACAGTACAGTGGTCAAAGTAAGAAGTGACCATCGTACAGAATTCCAGTCTGATAGTATGACAAAACTATGTGAAGAATTTGGGATATTTCAGTAATTTCCTTCACCAAGAACACCTCAGCAAAATGGCATTGCTGAAAGGAAAAATAGAACCTTGATTGAGGCTGGTAGAACCCTATTAAGTGACACATCTCTCCCAGAATATTTCTAGGCTGAGACAGTTAATACTGCATGCCATGTAATTAATAGGGCTACTATTACTAAAAGCCACAATAAGACCCCCTATGAGATTGTGAAAGGCAGAAAACCAAACCTATCCTATTTCAGGATCTTTGGTTGTAAATGCTATATACTTAATAATGGAAAGTCTTACTTGACTAAGTTTGCTGCCAAATCAAAAGAGGGGATTTTTGTTGGGTACAACAATAATAGTAAGGCTTATAGAGTCTACAACTTGTCTACTCAAGTTGTAGAAGAGTCAGTGCATGTAGTATTTGATGAAGCTAGACTTATTAACAATGAGTTGTCTAGTAGTATTTGCAGCTCCACATGTGTGACTAAGAAGAAGGACAAGCTCACTATTGAAGAAGGATCTACTGCAAGTCAGCATGTAGATGATAGTGGCTGTTGTCCAGGGGGAGTACTACATGTACCTAATACAGAAGAAGACCAAGGAGTGCAGCAAGATGAAGAAGCTGAAGGAGTTCAACCTGAAGTCAGGATGCCACCAGCTAATAGACATCTAAGAGATCATCCAGCAGATTAAATTATTGGTGATCTAAGACAAGGGGTACAAACAAGGAGCAGAAATCTGGGTGCAGTACTCTACTCCAGTTTTCTATCCCAAGTAGAGCCAAAGAAGTTTGAAGAAGCCATCCTAGACCCTCATTGGATTGAGGCAATGCAAGAGGAGATAAATCAGTTCAAGAGATGCAAAGTCTGGGAGCTTGTTCCTAAAGCAAAAGACCACAACATAATTGGAACCAAGTGGATATTTAGGAACAAGATGGATGAACATGGAGTGATTATTAAGAATAAAGCAAGAATAGTTGCTAAGAGATATAGACAAGAAGAAGGTATTGACTTTGATCAAACCTTTGCTCCAGTAGCCAGACTGGAGGCAATAAGGATGTTCTTGGCCTATGCAACCTATCAAGGATTTAAAGTTTACCAAATGGATGTTAAGTCAGCATTTCTGAATGGTAATCTGAAGGAAGAGGTCTATGTGGAACAACCATCAGGTTTTGTTGATTCAACTAAACCTAATTATGTCTATAGACTTAGGAAGTCTTTGTATGAGTTAAAGCAAGCCCCTAGGGCTTGGTATGAAACTCTGTCTAGTTTCCTCATTGAGAATAAATTCACAAGGGGGAAAATAGACAAGACTCTATTCCTTAGGGAATCCAGTGGCAAGATCATACTAGTCCAAATATATGTAGATGACATCATATTTGGGTCTACTGAAAGTAGTCTTTGCAGAAAGTTTGCAAAACTTATGCAAGGATAATTTGAGATGAGCAGTATGGGGGAACTTAAGTTCTTCTTGAGTCTCCAAGTTAGACAGACTGAGAATGGTTTATCCATATGCCAGTCTAAGTTCACCCTAGAACTGATAAGGAAGTATGGTATGGATTCATCCAGTACCATGAAGACTCCTATGAGGTCAAGTATGTCTCTTAGCAAAGATGATGCAGGGAAACCTGTAGATGAGACTTTGTATAGAGGGATAGTTGGGTCCCTATTGTATTTGACTGCAAGTAGACCAGATATCATGTATGTTACATGTGTCTGTGCTAGGTACCAAGCATGCCCTAAAGAGTCTCATTTGACAGCAGTCAAAAGAATACTGAGATATCTTAAGGGCACTCCTTATCTGGGCCTTTGGTACCCTAGGAATGGAGACTTTGAACTGACAGGTTATTCAGATGCAGGTTTTGCACGCTGCAAGGAAGATAGGAAAAGTACAACTGCTACCTGTCAATTCCTAGGTGGTAGACTGATATCATGGAGTAGCAAGAAGCAAACAAGTATGGCTATCTCCACAGCAGAATCAGAATATGTGGCTGCAGGAAGTTGTTGTGCTCAACTTCTATAGATATAACATCATCTTGAGGATTATAGTATTCAGGTAAGTAGAACACCACTATTTTGTGATTCTACTAGAGCTATATCTATTGCAAACAATCCTGTTTCCCATAGTAGAACTAAACAAATTGAAATAAAATATCATTTTCTAAGGGAACATGTAGAAAAAGAAGATATTTCACTAGAGTATGTGAATACAGATAATCAACTAGCTGACATGTATACTAAGCCTTTAGAAGAAACCAAATTCAATAGATTTAAAATTGAATTAGGTATGATAAACTTAGAATAAGTTTACAGAAATGGCTAAGTAAAATAGTGTCGACACACAGAGTTGTCTGTGTCGAGACAGAGAATTGGTGTCGACACTTCAGAGACAAGGTGTCGACACATCAAGGAAGTTGGTGTCGACACTTCAGAAAATTAGTGTCAACACATTCAGGGTAGGTGTCGACACATCCAAGGTGGTGTCGACACTTAGGCTTTATGCAGAATTAGTGAAATAAAGTCTCGACCAAGTGTCGAGCTAAGTGGTGTCGACACATAAACAAGTGTCGACACATATATTCTGTCGACTATACTTGTGTCGACACATTGTTGTCGAGACATTATAAGTCTGTGTCAACACTTTTCAACAGTGTCGACATAATTTAAGTTTCTTGACGCGCCCTTTCATCTTCAATCCTAGAAAGGTATAAATAGGGTTTCAACATTGACTGTCGACACACTCACCAAAGTTTCGAGACCAAACTTGTGTGTCGACACCTCTCTTCTCTCAATTCAAATTCTTCAAACCCTAATGGCGCCCAAGCTCGAGGAGAACATGAATGAAGGATATGAACTGGTGCGGCATGCGTTTGATGATGCAGAACCAGAGATCAAGGATGTGGTAACCCTAGTTGAAAACTCTGGATTAGATTTTCTTGTTTCAGAGCCGACCAAGATATGGAAGAAAGAGGTCCTGGAATTCTTGAATGGAGCTAAAGTAGATGAATCTGAACTCAAGATAAAGTGTAGGGTTCATGGAGAAAAGGTGAAGATCACATCTAAGAGTTTAAGAAAGGTACTAAACCTACCAAGGACTAAGGAAGAAGCTGAAGTTTCTGCTTCTAATACTAGAGAAGCTTTACAATGGTGTGGAATGGATTCCAAGATGAAAATTGGATCAGTGTTCAATAGAAAGGGAATGAACAGCCAAGGCAAATTTCTCTCTGAAATTGTTGGCAAGGTGATCCTGTGCAAGTCTGGAGGACATGACAGGATTTCAGCATATATGTTCAGTCTAATGACAATGTTAATCTTCCAACTAAACACTGATTGGTCTGGAGTAGTGTTTGAGAAGATTAAGTAGAGCCTGAAGAAACCCAATTTGGGTAGGATACTAAGTCTTTACTTGGCTGGTATTATACCAGAAGTAATGAGTCAAGCTGCAGGATCAAAAATCAACCACATGAGGAAGATGGACATGAGGATCTTCTCAAGGTGGGATAGGGTCTTGACTAAGGAATTGCCAACACCTGAGAAGGTAACACCCCAAAAGAAGAAGCAGATGATAGCCCCAGTGGCTCAAGAATCATCTAGTAGCTCTGAAGAGCATGTTGTCTTTACACCCGATGATGAACAAGAAACTGAAATTGTTGGAAAGTCTCCAGATAGACAAGTAGCTGCAGACAGGCAGGGGGAGCTACCACAGGCTAGCCCTCTTCACCAGGATTCTATCCAGGGGGAGCCTCTACTAGTTGAAGAGCCAACACCCTTAGAAAGTGAAAGAGCCACTCAAAACATTCCCGAGGTAATCACTGAAATCAATCAATTAGATTTCCTTATTGACAGTGAAGTTATAATTGACAAATTATCTGATGTTAATCAGCAACCTCAGATTCATAGTCAACCCCAAGATGTTGTCATGGAGGACACATCTGTTGCAGATCAAGTAGTGTCTGATCAAGTAGTTGATGAGATCAGGAATTCTCCACCCCCTCATCAACAAGAGTTTACTTTGGAAGAACTTTTCCCTGATCTTCTCCAAACAGACTTTGAGAAGGAAAGTGCTGCTGCTGAGGGGGAGAATGCTCAAGTTGAGGGGGAGCAAGTGGAGATTCTAGAAGAAACTGCAAGGAAAGAGCCTGAGAAGCCAAAGGATGTTGAGGAGCTACCCAGGAAGAGGGTAGAAATAGCAAGCACATCAGCTTCTGAAGATGAGGAGGCTGCAGGAGCAAAGAAAAGGAAATTCCAAGTCTTTAAAAGAAGGAGCCAAACTTACAAAAAGGCTTTACAAACTATTGCACCACAGCCTACACCACAGCCAGCACAATCTGTAGATTACAGTTCTCTGATGGTTGCTATGTAAATAAAGCTTGATGAGAAAAGGAAAGCAATAGAAACATATATGGATGAGGGGCATAAGTCTTTACAGTTTGATCTTGCCCAAGATATTAAGTCCATCAGATTTGAGATGAATCTGAATAAGAAGGAGATGATTGACTGCTTCTACAAGGGAGGGAATGCAGTGGTCTACTTAGCTACACATCAAGAAAAGATCAAAGCTCAAGTGGATGACATTGCAGTGAAGCAAGGGTATGTTCTGGAGAACCAGCTCAGGATGAATGACAATTTGACTGCTTCACACAATGCAATTGTCACAGAGATGAAGAATATAGCTGCAGGGCAGACTACAGCTAATGCTATAGCTAAAGCAGACTTTGATAAAGCATTCCAAGAGGGAATAACTGCTGTTAAGACTGCAATACAAGACTCTCAGAAGATAATAACTGACAAACTCCAAAGGTTGAAACCTTACTTTAAGGATGGAGTAAACTATTTGGATGCACAAATAAGATTTCAGAAAGATGATCTGAGGGATCACATGGTTAGAGAAGTCATAAAGGGGGAGAGGGTGTTAGTCAAAGCCAGCTCTGATCATGTAAAATGGATTTCCAATTCCATTAGAGCCACCCTTGGATATCCTCCATTGTGTGATGATGATAATGTTTCAGAGTCTGGGATAAATCTTGCATATCTAGGAGGGGAGCAACCTGAAGTGGCTCAAGTAATCTACCCTCCTCCAGACTTTGATATGATACATGCTGATATACAATCCATGTATATCCCTCCTGAGGGAATTGAGAAGGTCATCATAGAGAAAGTGGTTCAGCCAGTATCTGAGGCTATACAAGAGGCTATACTGAAGGAACAAGAAGCCAAATTATCTAAGAAGAGGTTCAGAGAACAAGCTGAACAAAGGCCTGACTTTGAACAATGGAGCCCCACTTCAAGGAATATTATCTTAACTGTATGGAAGGTAGCCAAAGACAATATTCAAGATAGAAACAAGTGGTTTTCTGAACTGGAGTGGAGGAAGCATGAGACCAGGCAAGAAGCCATTGTGCAGTATAGGAGAAAGGCTAAGATGGAAAAGCTACCTCCTACTGCCTAGGAGCCTAGCAAGTACTTTCCCAAGCCTTATCATTAATTTGAGAGGCAGAAGATTAAATCTGAAGAGCAAAAGAAGTAGGATCTTAAAGGCAAGAAGCCTGCTGCTGCTGAAGATGCTGAAGCCCATGTTCAAGCAAAAGTACAATCTGGAAATGGCATAGTGATCAAGGAGACTGAGAAGAAATAAAATAGAATTATCTTTAGTTTACAGTTGTAATCTTTTGATTTTAAACATTCTGTAAACTTTTGGATAATGATATGATAAAGTTGTTAGAACAATGTAATGTGTGATAAATCTATTACATTATTATTCTGAGATTTTGGTATATACATGTTTTTTTTATTACATGTTTATGAATTCACCCTGTTATATAATCCTGTTTTATATCATACTGTAATTTTGTTATGTATGGTGTATATCATTGACTAAGGGTTATGACTTCTCCAAATAGGGGGAGATTGTTGGGTACATTGGTTTAAATGTACCTGATTTGAAGAAGTCTTACCCTACTCAATGATATACATCAAAATGTATTTGATGTGTTTTGAGTTTAGTTGTGCAGGTCAAGTATTTATAGGGAAAGCTGAAAAGATTCTAAGTCCATGTGTCGACACCCAGGAGCAAAGTGTCGACACTTAAGAAGACTTGTGTCGACAGCCAGACAAGCAGTGTCGACACTTGGAGTAATTGTGTCAACACTAGGGATGCAAAGTCAACACCAGACAAAAAGTGTCGACACATACAGTTTGTGTCGACACTCAATGAAGAGAAGTCCAGAGAAGCAGTGTCGACACTTAGAAGCAGTGTCGACACCCAGAGGAACTGTGTCTACATCAGAAAGTGTCGACACTTGGAGGCTGTGTCGACACTCAGCAAAAGTTGGCAGAGTCTAAGTATAAGTGTCGACATAATGAAGTATGTGTTGACACACAGCAAAAGACTCAACACATGAAGAAAGTGTCGACATAATAAAGAATGTGTCGACACTCAGCAGAAGACTCAATACATGAAGAAAGTGTCGACACTAGAAGGCTGTGTCGACACTCAGTAAAGTTCAACAAAAATTCTAAGTACAAGTGTCGACACAAAGGAGATGTGTCGACACTCAGCCAAAGTCTCAACAAAAGAAGAATGTGTCGACACAAGGAGCAGTGTCGACACCCAGCAAGTATCAACACAAAAGGCATGTGTCGACACCAAGAAGATGTGTCGACATTGAACAAGTTCAACACATGAAGATGTGTCGACACAAAAGAGTTGTGTCGATACTTACAAGAATTCAACTAAGTACTGAAGAACAAGAAGTAGTGTCGACACACAATATCAGTGTCGACACATGATGAAGAAGCAGTGTCGAGAAGAAATTTCTACAACATAAGGAGTTGTGTAGATACCTTGAAGGCTAGTGTCGACACTTAGTCTACTTGTGTCGACACTTAGTCTATAAGTGTCGACACTTAAAGACAGACTGTCTCGACACTTTCAGACAGTTACAATTATTTCAAGAACTGACTGGATGACTTGACAGCTGTCATTCCAGCCGGTCTACTGCAACTGTCAGAGATGTCAGAAAGCTGTTAGAAACCGGATCAGCCGGTCACCATGAAGAAGGCCTATATATAGGCTTATACTGTCAACAGAAAAAGATGATCAACACATCAAAGTGATTCACACAAGATCAAGAGATTGAAAAAGAGAAGAAGATCTAGTTATTCATTGAAGAATCAAGTGAAGATCTAAGAAGTTGGAGAGAGAGAGCTCCTTCCAAGAAGACAGCCGTTGGAACCAGGCTGTAAAGAAGGGTTCAGACCTAGGTCTGAATCTTAAGTTGCAGTGATTGAAGATCAGCTGCAGAGAAACAATCCTATTGTGTTCTACATTCTAGAAGCTTTGAAGAAAGCCAAGTGAGGTTGATCTCAGCTGAGTTCTTCCAAGAACTCATCAAGAACCTATCAACTCTTCTCTTTTTTCTCTGAGTTGTAGGTATATTCTTTGTATTCTAAATTTCTTATAGGATCCTTAGGGATCTGAGTTGTAAGCCTGTAATTATAAAGGCTTAGTGGTAGGGCCTATGTGCCTGAGTGTAGGAGATCTATTTCTCTGAGTGTAGGCCTATTGTGGCTGAGTGTAGGCCTTGTGGCTGAGTGTAGGCCTTGTTGCTGAGTGTAGGCCTTGTGGCTGAGTGTAGGTCTTTGGAGAAGACTGAGTTGTAGGGCCTTGGGCCTGAGCTGTAGGAACCTGTTTGGGGTTCTGAGTGTAAGATCTGAGGATCTAAGATAGTGGAGGAGTTTGGCCGAATCTAGTACACTACTAGATAGGCGAAGGGGGAAATTGGATGTACCCAAGCCTTGGGGAACCACTATAAATCTATATGTTCACAGTATGCTTGTTTATTCTGTGATTGCTGATTGATTGCTGTGAAGAATTGATTATAACTCTGTTGTATTATCTGCCAAAAAGTTTAAAAAAGATTAAGTCACCTATTCACCCCCCCCCCTCTAGGTGATTAGGTACAATTTCTTTCAGATCCTCTGGAGTGAATAAAGATGTTCACTGCAAGGGTGGTAGATATAGCAAGGGTGCAAGTGCCTTCAAGGCAACCCATAAGGAAATACAAATGACCCATCCTGGACGATTTGTGTTTGGTGCATCATCCCCTTCACTCAAGGCTAAAGCTACAGCCTGTTCTCAAAACATTCCAACCAACTCTAACACTAAGGGAAAGTTTGTTAGTAGATCAGACTTGGGCATCTCCAAGGCCATCAGGAGTATGCTCTCTGAAAAGAAAGAAGCTGCTGGTAGGGCTCAAGGTATCCCTAACACTTCTACTGCCAGACCCATCACTAGTTAGACTGGGGATGCGAAACAAAAGAACAGGGCTACTGCTACACCTTCTAGAGTAAGAGCTGTTGTCAACACAACCACTAAACCATCTCTTAAAAGAAGGTATAATATCTATGATTGTTAGTGTTGTGGTAAAGTGGACCACTATGCTATAGATTGCTGGCACAATACAAGTATGCGAAGAGCTAGAGAGAACTTTCCTGGCAGGAGAGCTGCAAGTAGGCATGTTTACTATCAGACTAATACGCACCTAGGACCTAATAAGAATTGGAGTCCTAAGGTTAACTGATTTATGCTTTGCATGTTAGTCCAAGTGACCATTCCCCTAAATAGTACTTGAATAGTGGGTATTTCAAGCACATGACTGGAACAAAGAGCATGCTGAAGGAGTACACCTAGTAAAGAATGGACCCAAAGTCATCTTTGGTGGTTCAGAAAAGTGAGTAACCAAAGGGTATGGTAAGATATCAAATGACATAATCACTATCACACAAGTAGCTTATATGAAAGGGTTGCAATACAACCTCATAACCATAAGCCAGCTATGTGATCTTGGCTATGATATTTCTTTCCTTAAGGATGAGTGCCAAATTAGGAGATCAGTGACCAAGGGGTCATCTTGACAAGCACTAGGAAAGGAAATATCTATTGTTTATATTTTGATTGTGAAAGTAAGGACTCTCTCATATGCCTAGTTGTAGATGAGAAAGTCTCATACTATGTCCAATAGCACAAGAGGCTAGCTCATCTGAACTATAAGACCATAGGCAAACTCTTTAGTGAAGAGTTAGTCAGAAATGATCCCAAGTTGAAATGCACTAAGAAGGGTATCTGCTCTGCATGCCGAAAGGGAAAACAGACCAAGACCTCCTTCAAGAGCATTGGGGAAAAAGACCCAGTGAGGTGCCTATACCTCCTGCATATGGACTTATTTGGTCTACACCCTTGTGGTTGTTGATGACTTTTTTAGGTTTGCTTGGGTGTTCTTACTTAAGAGAAAGGATGAAACCCTTGAAGTCTTCAAGACTTTTGTCAAGCAAATACAGAATGAACTAGACAGTACTATGGTCAAAATTAGAAGTGACCATAGGACTAAATTTCAGTCTGCTAGCATGACAAGATTCTGTGAATAGCAATGGATTAACTAGGAATTCTCCTCTCTTAGAACACCCCAACAAAATGGAATTGCTGAGAGGAAAAACAGAAACCTTATAGAGGCTGGTAGAACATTGTTAAGTGACACATCTCTCCCAGAATATTTCTAGGCTAAGGCAGTTAACACTGCATGTCATGTCCTTAACAAGGCTTCTATCACCAAAAATAACAAGAAAACTCCATATGAGATCTTGAAAGACAAAAAACCAAACTTGTCCTACTTCAGGATTTTTGGTAGCAAGTGTTATGTCCTGAATAATGAAAAGTCCTATGTGACTAAGTTTGTTGCCAAGTCTCATAAAGAGATCTTTATTGGGTACAACAACAGTAGGGCATAAAGGATTTACAACTTGACAAGTCAAGTTGTAGAAGAGTCTATTCATGTTGTTTTTGATGAATCAAATATGATTAACTGTGAGCTGCCTAGCTCATTTTCTAGTTCTGCAGACATAAAACATGTGATGGATAAGCTTACCGTCAAGGAAGATGCTCCTGCAGTCCAAGATAAGGGAAAAGATATATGCTGTCCAGAGGGAGCTCAAGACTCACAAGTCGAGGATAAAGAATAGCCAGCTGAAGATAATGAGGAACATCCAGCTGAAGTTAGATTTCCTCCAGCTCTAAAGCATCTAAAGGATCATCCAGCTCACCAAATCATTGGTGAGGAAAGTCAAGGAGTAATGACCAGGAGTAAGAGTATCAACACTGTAACACCTCTGAAATGACCGTATAATATGGGTCCGGCCGGGGCCCCACAACATACATACGCCACAGCTTTAGCATTAAAAGATGATATAACTACCCAATCTCAAAACTCAAAATTAAACAACAGCGGAAACATCAACCAAGACTAGAAGTTATCCACATACACAAGAGTATCGCAACGGCCTTATGGCCTTACAACAAAAGAGAGTCCAAACTCCAAAAGTTAACATCAATAACAATGAGCATAAACACTCCTAGACTGCCTCGGCATGCAAGCCGGAAAATAAAAGCATCAAGCATACAGAGCCACCAAAAATATAGCTAGTACAAAACTAGAAACACTTCATGAAGCTTAGGCCTTATTGGCCGGCGAGCTAGCTCCTGCTTGCGATCCTTGCCCTGTAAAAATTGGTTGTAACGTGGGTCAGCAAAGGCTGACCTCAAACTATGTAACAAACACATCTCCTCCCGGCCGCCGCTAACGGACCCCGGGATACCCCTCCAACCTGCAAGTCAGCACTTCGTATACCATATATATAAACAAGTAAAGCACTAAAAGAATAGGCTTGGATGTCTCACACAACATGCACGTTTTCTATTATTGAGTATATAATAAAAAGGGGCCTACTATGCAGCTTGTATACAAAATCCTGGCTTCACCCAAGACACCCTATCGCGTATGCTTCTAACACATCATCAAACATCTCGGTACTTCCAAATTCCCCATTGGCATTAAGCCTCAAACAAAAAGGGTACTGCAATTCCCCTAACGGCATACAAGCCGCCACACAGAACTCTTTGCAAGGCCGCACCCGCTCATGGTCTTAGACCCGGGTTTGCCTGCAAGCTCTGACTTCTCATGTCAGGATTCCGTCTAACATACTGACCGATTCTAAGAACCCTTACTGGACCCCACCTGCTCATGGCCTCATTGCCCGGGCTTACCCCATGCTTGGAATTCTCGTCAGTCTCACAGAAGGGGACTAGTCTCGCCGGGATACTCTCCTCACATGACTTGCATGTCACGGGATAGCCAGCCGACCACGGAGACAAAGCTGTGCCTTAGAACATCACAATCCAATATCATTCCCACCCTAATCGCTCATTTGTACTGCAACGTCCCCGCCCACCAAGGAAACCATCTACCGCCAATGCGGAGCTAACCTTATCCACCAAGGAAACCATCTACCGCCATTACGAAGCTAACCCTATCCGATTCCGGCTACACGTACTCAATCGAGAAAAGGGGGAAAACACAAACTTCACAAACGACATCATGCCGCATCGGATTTCTACAAAATCCTTAAAGCTCGTATGCAACGTCACCGAGTCGGACTAACGGTCGTGACCACGGCTTCACCCACAATGCCTAATCCACTAACGAAGAGGATCTCTAATGCAAAAACATGCCGGGGACGGACTCAATCAACCCGGAGGTTCCTCTTGAACCATGGTGACCCAAACCCCTCTAATTTGAGAGATTTGTTGCCTAAAAGCCTGAAAGAAAAGATGCTAAACACGCATCTTTAAACCAAGAGAAGAAGAGTCGTTACCTTACGAACCCTCTTCCAAGCCATGAAAACTTAGCCGGATTAAAACCACCGCAATGAACTTGCCTCCGCGGATCTGGACTCGGCTCGCGATTTGGGGCTCCGAAGCTTCTCCGGCAGTCGTATCTCTCCTTCACCTTCTTCCTTGCTCTCCCTTCTCCTTAGAACTTTTAAAGAGAGTACTTGATGAAGAATGAGGGTTTCCTAACCCTATTCCCTGACATAACTCAGCAAGGACAGCCCTGGACCATCAGATCCCCTTAGAAGGAAACGAACGACCACTATCCGAACTTAAAACCAAAACACCTGGGCCGAACACGGCTTGCGACGCGCCCTTATACAAGGTCGTGTGCCTCAATCGACGCTGAAATCATCGCACCTAGAACGGGACACGGGCACTGGACACGCCCGTGTCTAACATGACGTGCCCGTGTCACTCAGTACACGCCCGTGTTGCTGGGCGTGTTCCTCCATCGACACATGATCAAAAACCACCTAATAAGGACACGGGTAATTGACACGCCCGCGTCGAAATTGACACGCCCGTGTCAGGCCGAACATGCCTGGGCTCCAGGCCGTGTTCAATCCACTACACGGCCCGGCTCACAACCCGAGCAGGATACAGCCTGGGACACGCCAGTGTCTCAGGACGTGTTCGAAGTCTCGACAATCGTCGTCTGTCTTTTCATCGAATTCGCGGAAAATTCGTCGAACACGTGCACAACATGAACTTGGACATGCCCGTGTCCCAAGTCGTGTACATTTCATCGAGCGCAGTTCGTCGACCACCCGAGTTCTCCATCAAACTCGAGCACGGCACGACCATGGACACACCCATATCCTAGGTCGTGTTCCCTGTCTCGACACTTCGTCGAGCGAAAATTGTCGACTTCCCGGACTCTTGATGAACCCGAGCACGACACGATCATGGACACGCCTGTGTCCCAGGCCGTGTGACCCTTTCCAAGACCAAAACTTGGCTCTCGATGATGTTCGTCCCTCTTTCGAATTTTGGGGCATTACAACTCTCTCCCCCTTAAAAGAATTTTGTCCCGAAATTATAGAAAGAAAAAAGGGGTACACAAAACTTAGATGATACCTAACCGAAAAAGCTCTGGATATTCCTCCAGCATGGTATGTTCTCGCTCGGACGAGAGCTCCTCACGACCGCATTTGTCCCATCGGACTTTTACGAGTTTGACCTCCTTGTTCCGCAACTGCCGAATTTCTGAAGCCTCTATAGCAACTGGACGAACTCGCATCCTCAAGTCTTCCTCTATCGACACCGATGCCGATTCGATCACCACACTAGCCTCTACCAAGGCTTTCCTCAGGATGGAGACATGGAAAACATCGTGCAATCCACTCAGCTCCGTGGACAACGCTAACCGGTACGCTGCTTCTCCAACCAGTTCTAAAACCTTGAAAGGTCCCAAAAACCTCGGACTCAACTTCTTGAGTCAGCGAATCCATGAAACGCCTTTGAACGGCTTGATCTTTAAATAGACCCAATTTCCTACCGCGAACACCAGCTTCTTGTGGCGAGCATTAAAATATTTTGCTTGCCGATCTTGAGCCACCTTCATGTGCTCTTGAATGGTTCGCACCAACTCACATGCATCAGCTACCACTTCCTTTCCCAAAAGTTTGGTCTCTCCCGCCTCTGTCCAAGACATCGGTGTTCGACACCGCCTCCCATACAAAGCTTCGTATGGAACCATTTTTATACTTGATTGATAACTGTTGTTATAAGCGAACTCCACCATGAAGAGGTGATCATCCCATTTCTTGCCAAAATTAAGAATACACATCCTTAGCATATCTTCCATAGTACATTTCATTCTTTCGGTTTGCCCGTCAGTTTGAGGATGGAAAGCCGTACTGAACTTTAGCTTCGTGCCCAGACTCTTTTGAACCAACCTCCAGTCCTTGGAAGTGAAACGTCCATCGCGATCACTAAATATACTTTTAGATATCCCATGTAGTCGCACCATGTTGCGAACATACAACTCTACCAGCTTCTCCACGCTGTCCTCCTTCCATTTTGGGATGAAGTGAGCCACTTTGGTTAAGCGATCAACAATCATCCAAATTATGTCGTGACCCTGCTGCGATCTAGGTAACCCATGCACAATGTCCATGGAGATGTCATCGAATTTCCACTCGGGGATAGGAAGAGGCTTCAGGAACCCGCCCAGCTTCTGACACTCGGCCTTCACCAAGGCACAAGTTTGGCATCGATTCACATACAAAGCTACATCCCGCTTCAGTCCAGGCCACCAAAAGTATTTATTCATATCCAGGTACATCTTTGGACTACCTGGGTGAATGAAGTACTTTGTGGAGTGAGCCTCAAACATCAACTCCTCGCGGAGCTTGCCGAACTGCGGTACACAAATCCTTCCATCCTTCCTCATAATCCAATCAATCAACTACCAGGCTCTGCTCTCGCCCTTTTGAGCTTCCACTACATAAGGTTGAAACTCCACATCCAACTGAGTCGCTTCTCGAATACGATCGGACAAGTCATTCTGCATTTCAATCCAGTTCAACCGAGCCACGCTAGACTCGCCTCTTGCTACACATACCATGCCAAGGGACTCCCAGTCCCGCACCAACCGCTCATCATGAGCGTCGATCCAATTCCCTTGCCCTGAGTATTTTCTACTCAAGGCATTTGTCACCACATTGGCTTTGCCTGGCGTATACTGAATCGCCACCTCGTAGTCTCCAAGGAACTCAACCCACCTGCGCTATCGCATATTCAAGTCCTTCTGATCTAGGAGATATTTCAGGCTTTTGTTATTCGTGAAGATCTCCACCTTCGCACCATAAACATAGTGCCGCCATAATTTCAACACGAAAATTACTGCCGCCAACTCCAAGTCATGGACGGGGTAATTCCTCTCATGAGGCTTCAGCTGCCTAGACCCATAAGCTATCACACTGCCATGTTATACCAATACGTAACCCAAACAGCATCCTGATGCGTCACTGAAAATTTGAAATCCGTCGGTCCATTTCGGTAGACTTAGGATTGGAGCCGTCACCACCCTTTCCTTCAGTGTCTCAAATGCCTGACTGCACTCCTGAGTCCACACAAACTTCTGATCCTTACAAGTTAGTGATGTGAGGGGTAGAGCTATCTGCGAAAAGTTTTCTACGATTCTTCTATAGTACCCGGCTAGTCCAAGGAAACTTCAGACTTCCGCCACAGTTCTTAAAATCGGTCAATCTCTGATGGCTTCCACTTTTGTTGGATATACCGCCACCCCATCCCCACAAATCACGTGGCCCAAAAATGCCACCTTCTCTTGCCAGAACTCGCACTTTAAGAACTTTGCATAAAGCTGGTTCTTTCTCAACAATTACAAGATTACTCTCAAGTGAGTCTCATGCTCCACCTCCGATTTCGAGTAAACCAGAATGTCGTCAATAAAGACAACTACAAAAGAGTCCAAGTATTCCCAAAATACTCGATTCATCAAATCCATGAATACATATGGTGTGTTCGTCAGCCCGAACGGCATCACCGAGAACTCAAAGTGACCATACCTCGTACAAAATGATGTCTTGGGTATGTCCTCATCTCGAATGCTCAACCGATAGTATCCCGACTTTAATTCCAACTTTGAATACACCACTGACCCCACCAGCTAGTCAAACAGGTCGTCAATCCGTGGAATCAGATACTTATTCTTGACAGTCAATTTATTCAATTCTCGGTAGTCTATGCACAGCCGCATACTACCGTCTTTCTTATTCACGAACAACACATGCACGCTCCATGGTGAAGAACTGGGTCTGATATACCTCTGCACTAACAGTTCCTGCAACTGTACATTTAGTTCGACCAGCTCCTTTGGTGTCATCCTAATCGGAGGACGTGACACTGGCCTAGCCTCTGGCACAAACTCAATCGAGAAATCGATCTCCCGTCGAGGAGGCGCTCCAGGAAGTTCATCCGAAAACACATCATTGAACTCTGCTACTACGGGCACATCCCCAATCGATAACATGGAAAGGCGAACCTCCAATAATGCTACAAGAGCTACTCGACCCTAGTTAACTGCCCATACCAACTGTATAGCCAAAATTAGGGAACATGCCACTCCATTAAGGCCCTCGAACTTGACTTCTGTCTGCCCTTCGATTCTTAGGGTCACCACCTTGGATAGGCAATCAATACTGGCACGTTGCTCTGCTAGCCAGTCCATTCCTAATATCACATCAAATTCAACCAACGGTAGGACCGCTGCTATCAACACAAAGTCAACTCCGCCTAACTCTCAACAAATACGCCCTTTTTCCCCGGTGGTCATAGATGACCCATTGGGCATGTGCACCTTCAGTTCTGCGTCCGCCGAGAATGACTCAACTCCAATTCTCTGGATGAAGATTTCCTCAAGAAAGGAGTGAGACACTCCCGTATTAAACAATACCCTAGTGGGGCATCCAGAAACTAACACAAAGCCTAAAACATAGATATAAAATATAACGGTCTGAAAGTATGAAGCACAAGGTTAAACTTAAACTTCCTAATACCTGTCACCACATCGGGTTGGCGGATCGCTTCCTGCTGTCCAAGGTTGTAAGCCCTTGGTTGCACCAGTTGGAACCGAGAAGCGCTAGACTCTGCCATCTTCCCTTTCTCTGTGGCGCTGGGGACGGAGCGCACAGTCCGCTCCTGCCTTGCCTCCTGCTCCGCACCTCCTTGATTACAAAAATGAGCAATGTGCCCAACCTTCCCACAATTGAAGCACATTGGGGGTCCCTTAGAGTGATACCCTCTGGACGTCCACTTGCTTTTCTCACCGGACTTGAATGGGTGGGGCTTTTTCCTCCACATATTCCATTCAGACTTTCCTTAGGATTGAGGAGGCTTCCCTTCCCCTTGCTTAGGTGCAAAACCCTTACGACGTTGGCTTCACTCTAGATCACTCTCCAACGTCCTGGCAGCCTCAACCAACTCATTGAAACCAGCTCTCTTCATGGCGATGAGGGGTTGCCTTAGATTCTCCCTCAGCCCCTGTTAGAAGAGGTTATCCCTCTCTTCATCATCTGTAATTGTCGTTCCTGCATAACGACCCAATCGAGTGAACTCCTGTACGTACTCGTCCACTGTCTTATCCCGCTGCACCAAGTGCAGGAACTGTCTTTGGAGGGACAACCTAGTCGAAACGGGAATGTACTTCTTTAGGAAAGCATTCCCAAACTCTTCCATGGACGGGGTGCGTCCAGGAAACTGGCGGCCGCTATGGCTCACCCACCACAACTTCGCATCTCCCTCCAACATGAAGGCCACAAACTCAGATTTCTTCTCCTCTGGCGTCTCTGCCGCCCTCAGAAGCTCTTGCATCCATGCCCACCAATCCTCCGCATCAGTCGGCGTAGCGACTCCCTTGAACATTGGAGGATGGAAGCTCAGAAAATACTTCATCTGCCGGTCTCCATGCCCGACCACCACTCTTTCGGCAAACGGCTCTACTGGCCTGACTTATCCGCCCGGCACGGTCGTCGCCGTATCCGGCGTAGCAGGGGTTGCTACCTGAGTTGTCGCTGCAGCTTGGGATGCCACCATTACTTTTCCAAGCATGCGACAGAAGTCGGTCGGGTTTACACTGAAAGCTCTTCTCGTGGTCTCAACGTACCCGCCTCATTGCTTGCGCTCTTTAAGAAAAGCAAGGAAACAAGAAATCAGTCTCTATCTCGCAAGACTCAGACATAAGGACACTCATGGTCCCTCATTACTCCTATGTGGATAACTTCTATACACACTGACCTTGAATCTAACCTGGTTCTGATACCAAATTATAACACCTCTCCTATAATGACCGTATAATATGGGTCCGGTCGGGGCCCCATAACATACAGACGCCACAACTTTAGCATTAAATGATGATATAACTACCCAATCTCAAAACTCAAAATTAAACAACAGCAGAAACATCAAACAAGACTAGAAGTTATCCATATACACAAAAGTATCGCAACGGCCTTATGGCCTTACAACAAAAGAGAGTCCAAACTCCAAAAGTTAAGATCAACAACAATGAGCATAAACACTCCTAGACTACCTCAGCATGCAAGCCGGAAAACAAAAGCATCAAGCATACAGAGCCACCAAAAATATAGCTAGTACAAAACTGGAAACACTTCATGAAGCTTAGGCCTTATTGGCCGGCGAGATAGCTCCTGCTTGCGATCCTTGCCCTGTAAAAATTGGTTGTAACGTGGGTCAGCAAAGGCTGACCTCAGACTATGTAACAAACACATCTCCTCCCGACCACCCTTAACAGACCCCGGGGTACCCCTCCAACCTGCAAGTCAGCACTTCGTATAACATATACATAAATAAGTAAAGCACTAAAATAACATGCTTGGATGTCTCACACAACATGCACGTTTTCTATTGTTGAGCATATAATAAAAAAGGGCCTACTATGCAGCATGTATGCAAAACCCGGGCTTCACCCAAGGCACCATATCATGTATGATTCTAGCACATCATCAAACATTTGGGTACTTCCAATTTTCCCATTGGCATTAAGCCTAAAACAAAAAGGGTACTGCAATTCCCCTAATGGCATACAAGCCGCCACACAGAACTCTTGCCAAGGCCCCACCCGCTCATGGTCTTAGACCCAGGCTTGCTTTCAAGCTCTGACTTCTCATGTCAAGATTCCGTCTAACACACTGATTGATTCTAAGAACCCTTGCTGGACCCCACCCGCGCATGGCCTCATTTCCTGGGCTTGCCCCATGCTTGACTATCTCGTCAGTCTCACAGAAGGGGACTAGTCTCGTCGGGACATTCTCCCTACATGACTTGCATGTCACGGGATAGCCAGCCGACCACGGATACAAAGCCACACATTAGCACATCACAATCCAATACCATTCCCACCCTAATACCTCATTTGTTCTACAATGTCTCCGCGCACCGAGGAAACCATCTACTGTCAATGCGGAGCTAACCTTGTCCACCAAGGAAACCATCTACCGCCATTATGGAGCGAGCCTTGTCCGGTTCCGGCTACACGTACTCACTCAAGAAAAGGGGGAAAATACAAACATCACAACCTAAGCAGGACACGGCATAGGACACGCCCGTGTCTCAGGCCATGTTCGAAGTCTCGACGATCGTCGACTGCCTTTTCGTCGACTTCGCGGAAAATTCGTTGAACACGCGCACGACACAGCCTTGGACACGCACGTGTCCCAAGCCGTGTACATTTCGTCGAGCGCAGTTCGTTGACCACCCGAGTCCTCCATCGAACCCAAGCACGACACGGCCATGGACACGCCCGTGTCCTAGGCCGTGTTCCTTCTCTCAACACTTTGTCGAGCGAAAATCGTCGACTTCCCGGGCTCTCGACGAACCCGAGCACGACATGGCCATGGACACGCCCGTGTCCCAGGCCGTGTGACCCTTACCAATACCCAAACTTAGCTCTCGACGTTGTTCATACCTCTTTCGAATTTTGTGGCATTACAAACACAACACTATACTCAAGTTTCTTGTCACAAGTAAAGCCCAAGAAGTTTGGAGAGGCAATTAAAGACCAGTTCTGGATTGGAGCAATGCAAGAAGTGCTTGACCAAATTAAGAGGTATAAGGTATGGAAGTTGGTCCCTAGACCACAAGGACAAAATGTCATAGGGACTAAGTGGATCTACAGGAACAAGTTAGATGAGAATAGCATTATTGTCAAGAACAAAGCTAGACTGGTGGCTAAAGGATACAAGAAAGAAGTAGGAATAGATTTTGACCAAACATTTGCCCCAATAGCCAGATTGGAAGCAATAAGACTCTTCCTTGCATTTGTTGCCTATCAATAATTCAAAGTCTACCAGATGGATGTGAAGTCAGCCTTCCTGAATGGGTACTTAAAGGAGGAAGTATATGTTGATCAGACACAAAGTTTTATTGATCCCCGCTCTCCTAACTTTGTTTATAGGCTTAGGAAAGCTCTATATGGGTTGAAGCAAGACCCTAGAGCATGGTATAAGACCTTGTCTAGTTTCCTCATTGAGAACAAATTCTCAAGGGTGGAAAATAAACAAGACCCTATTCTTAAGGGAATCAAAGGGCAAGATCATCCTAGTCCAGATATATGTTGATGACATTATATTTGGATCTACTGATGACAACCTTTGCAGGAAGTTTGCTAAACTTATGCAAGGGAAGTTTGAGATGAGTAGTATGTGCGAGCTCAAGTTCTTCTTGGGACTCAAAGTAAGACATACTGATGATGGCTTATCCATATCACAGTCCAAGTTTAATAGGGAGATGATTATGAAATATGGAATGGATAATTCCTCCACCATGAAAACACCCATGAGGTCAAGTATGCCTTTAAATAAAGATGAAGCAGAGAAACATGTTGATGATATTTTGTATAGAGGGATAAATGGCTCCCTTCTATATCTCACAGCTATTAGGCCTGACATCATGTATGCTACATGTGTCTATGCTAGGTATCAGACACGTTATAAAGAATCTCACTACTTTATTATAAAGAGGATCTTGAGATATCTTAAGGCCACACCAGATCTTGACCTATGGTATTCTATAAATATGGATTTTTAACTAACATGGTATTCAGATGTAAATTTTGCAGGATGCAAAGAAGACAAGAAAAGCACTACAGGGATGTGTCAATTCTTAGGAAGAAGACTAGTCTCTTGGAGAAGCAAGAAGCAAATACGTGTTGCTATATCAACAACAGAGTTAGAGTACATTTTAGCAGGTAACTGTTGTGCTCAGTTGCTATGGATTCAACATCAGCTCCAGGATTTTGACATCCAGGTATGTAGAACCCCTCTTTATTGTGATTCTACAAGTGCTATTTATATTGCTATGAATCCTATCTCACACAACAGGACTAAACATATAGAAATTAGATATCATTTTATTAGGGAGCATGTGAAAAAGGAATATATCAGCCTTGAGTTTGTCCCCACAGACAAGCCAATGGCTGACATCTTTACTCAGCCATTAGATGAAACAAAGTTCAACACCTTCAAATTTGAGCTGAGTATGTTGAACCTAGTTTAGCTTCAGTCACTCCCTATAGATTTAGTTATGGTGCAGTATGTATTCTTTTTTGAAGGAGATGAAGACCTTAACTGGTAAGAATACTAAAGTAACCATCAGTATATTGATGGCAAAAGTGGCTCCTATTGATGGGGTGCAAGTCAGGCAGCTGCAGGAGCAGCCTCATATAAAGAGGCAGCTAGCAGCAGTACCAAGGGTATCAACTGCATTCAGATAGGGGGATCAGTACATCAACACAAACCAGCTCATCCCCAACTATTCTTCATAAGTCAAAAAGGTGGAGAGAAAGAAGAAATTTAAAAAAAGAGAGAAAGAAATTCAAGTGGTATTAAACGATTCAAGTGATATCTAACGGCTTCAAAGATTGATCATGTGTGGCATCAGAGCTTGACCAAGTGGTGTCAAATCCAGGGGAGAAAAAAATGCTTCTCTGATTAAGTGGTATCAGATTAAGGGGGAGAGAAATAATGCTCCCATGCAGCATTCAAGTGGTCTCACACAACTTGCAATAAATTAGGGGGAGCAGGCAGAAAATATGATAACTTTCCCAGATCTGCTCTGTTAAAATAATACATTTTATTGCTTCATATGTTATGTGTGTCATTGAATAAGTAATGTGAAAAATTTGAATAGGGGTTTTGACTTCTTTCAAATAGGTGGAGATTGTTGGGTCTATTGATCTACATGGCCAAGATTTGTAAGAAGTCAAACAAGTCAATGACACACACACAAGTTGTATTTGATGCATGTTTGAGTTCATGCATGCAGGTAGACACTAAGAAAGCTGGTGGACATGTAAGAATTGGCCTAAGTCCACAGACATTGAAGCATGCTCACTCAATGCTAGGTGTAGGGAGAAAACTTGAAGAAATGTCTAAGGACAAAATTGTCGAGACAAAGATGTCGACACCTTTATAGGAGAAGTGTTGACACAATTCAGACAGAAGTGTCGAGACAAAGATGTCGACATCTCTATAGGAGAAGTGTCAATATAATTCAGACAAAAGTGTCGAGACAAAGATATCGACCCCTCTACAGGTGAAGTGTCGAGACAATTCAGACAGAAGTGTCGAGACAAAGATGTCAATACCTCTATAGGAGAAGTGTCGAGATAATTCAGACAAAAGTGTCGAGACAGCTCAGAGTAGTAGTGTCGAGACAATACAACTGTCTTGACACAATGAAGAACTGAGTGTAGAATCAAAGATGTCGACACCCAACAAACTGTAGTGTCGAGAAAACTCAACTATCTCGACACAGTGAAGATTTGAAAAATAGCTAAGTCAACATGCGTTGAGTGAAGTCTATTCACTCAACTCCAAGTAAGTAAAATCGTTGAATATAGCTAGGTTAATCTAAGTTTAGGGTTTTGCAAACTGAAAAATATGGTTAAGGCCACAGACGTTGAGTGTAGTCCACTCACTCAACACCTTGTAGTAAAAAGCTATGAGACAGGCTGAGATAGTCAAAGCCTTAAGAGAAACTGGCTAAGAAGTGGCTAAGTCCACAGGCATTGAGTGAAGTCCACTTACTCAATGTCATAGCATCAAAATTATTGAGTATTGCCCAGTCAGTCAAAACCATAGAAATTCTATGTGAATATTTGACTAAATCCACAGGAATTGAGTGAAGCTCACTTACTTAACGTCATGTGATAAAAAGCATTGACTGATTCTCATTCAGTTAGAGTCAGTGTTTTCAGACAAAAAGTTGGCTAAGTCTAATGGCGTTGAGTGTAGCTTACTCACTTAATGCCAGATAACAGAATATCTGTTAAGTAGTTCGGCGTTGAGTGAAGCTTACACTCACAACGCCAAGTGATAGAAAGTTGGCTAAGGTAGAAAGCGTTGAGTAGACTCAATGCTCTCAATGCCTAGAGTCAGAATAACTTTCTCAGTGTTTTGGCATTGAGTGAAGTTTGCTCACTCAATGCCTAATGATCGAACCATTATTTTAAGTATTTTGGCGTTGTGTGAAGGTTGCTCACTCAACGCCTAGTGACAGAAAAATCTGTCTAATTGTTTTGGCGTTGAGTGAAACATACTCACTCAATGCCTATGCTAATGTTTGATTTTAGCTAAGTCAACAGATGGGTGACGTCAGCATGAGTCAGCAAAAGTCAACAAAGTCAACACAATTCAAAATTGTTGCGTGAAAGATGGAGTAAGCCATTGATGGCGCAGATGGACAACTCTTGTCGTCTTCTGCAAGTGGAAGGTGGTAAATCGACAATTATAGCTGGGCCGCACAGCACAAAGAGCCGATGATCGACGAGCAATAAAAGAGAAAGTTAGTTGTGTTGACAACAAGCAATTAGGATTTTATAATTGCGCAATTGCGGCTGAGCATCATCTTCTTCCTAGCCATTGCTGCTGAGCCAGAAGGACCTATTCAGTTCAATCAACCTGAAAGCTAAAAGAGATAATCGAAGCAATCATCATCTGCGATAGCGGGTTCAGAAGAGAATTCTGAGGAGGCAGATCATACAAGCTCTAAAAGAGAAGGTTGCTGATTGAAGAAGATTTTAACTGTCAAATCGAGTGTCTTCATCAGCAAAAACTTGGACTGATATCTGCTCAGTCCAGGAAGAAGTGGACACAAAGTTCTTACTATGGTGTCAAATTCAAAACAAACACCTTTATAATCCTTCTGTAGGATCCTGTCTAAGATCTGAGTTGTAAGCCCTTCTGTATAAGGCCGAGTGGTAGGATTCAGTGTTTAGTCTGAGGTTGTAGGCCTGATTTATAAAAGCTGAGTGGTAGGATTCAGTGAGGAATCTGAGTCGGTAAGCCTGTGTTATAAAGGCTAAGTGTAGATTCCATTTTGGATCTGAGTGTAGGGCTGTCCTCTCAGACTGAGTGGTATGGCTGCTGGCATGAGGTAGGTGGTTGTTTTACCACTGAGTTGTAGGGCCTTGTGCTTGATGTGTAAGTCTAGGAGGAAACTGAGAGGTCCTACGAGATCGAGTTATAAGCTCATAAGCAGCCGAGTTTTGGGGGAAAAGCTTAATCTAACACACTGTTAGAAAGGCGCAGAGGGACAGTGGACATACCTAAGATCGGGAAACCACTATAAACAGTAGTGTCGTCTGTGATTTATCTTGAAAGCTAAAATAACCTAATCACTAAGTACAGTTAACAGGTTAAAGTTAAAAAGACTTGAAGTAAGACCAAAAACATATTCTCCGCCCTCTCTAGGTGTTTAGCTGACCATGAAAACAAGAATTTCAATAGGGTGCGACTGGTCGGGCTCAGCTTCCACGGTCGGTGCGTGTCCATGATGCTCTAGAGAGAAAGACGTCCCGCCAGCCTCTCCAACAATTCTACTACATGCAAGACGTTTAACGATCTTTTCTCCACAAATCTCCTACGTGTGCCACTATACTGAGTTGCACCCGGGCAACATCTGAGAGCGTCCACGTCCAACAAAAAGAGAAAAAATTTTGATTTTAGAGAGTGGCGGTATGTTAACCTCCTTGTGCACCTGTTCCTTTCTCACATCCCCAAGCTATAACAAGGTGCAGCATGTCGCCCTCGATTTCTCTGACACCTTTTAAACCGCCGCTGATAGTGAAGTTTGACTGGCACTGAACCATTCATGTGGTTTTTACCCAATTTACTTGTTTTTCAAGTTAAAAAATCGTCTTATGCATTTCTTTACTTATTCTATGACTGATTGCGCACTAGACCGCTTCACGAGCTAAGACGACCTAATTTAGTCCAGTCTACCTGGAGCCTTGAGCCTACCACAATAGTTTGACATTGTTTGTGGGAAACAAGGTTTCATAAAGCTTGAAAAAACTCGAAAGATATTATCCACTACCCAATGTTACTCGTGACTGACAACAATGGCGAGAAGAATCACTAACATAACCTAGGGATCCGCCTGTCTCTTATAAACGCACCACAACAGGAGGAAACCACTACTGCGCCTGATAACATGCTCGTCAAACTAGTCACCCGTATGGAGGAGCTGCACACCGAAGTAATTATGCTCAAAAATTAGGGGACAACCCAAACTCCCATTGTGACACCCGCGCCCGTCAATCAGCCTCCTCCACTCTCAGCTATGGTTGCTGAGAACCACAAAGAGGAAAACTACGAGGAATTCTTAGAAGCAGCAAACACTTCACACCTCGCCCGCCTGGCTAGGGCCGCCAAAGCCGGACCAGAACAATAATGTCAGCAGGTGGGCACCCCGAAAAATCCAGCAGGAAGACCTATCAAAGAGCCGAAGAGTATGTTTAGATCAATAGATGCACCACGTACTTTCATTGTCCTGTTCGGACTGGATCCTCTCCTGCGCTCGAAGTTTTGGGGCATCACATCCTATCTGGATTTATACTGCTAAGTATTGAGGCCTATGATAGGACAGAGGATCCTCTGGAACACATAAACTGCTTCACTATAGTTCTTTGAATTTATAACGTCGTCGACCTGCTGCTCTGCCATGTGTTCCCATCCACATTGAAGGGCCAGGTCAGGACATTGTTCCATTCCCTTCAGGAGATAACAATTCGAAGCTTCATAAAATTAACTTAGCAGTTTATGTATTAATTCATAGCTAACCAAAGGATTGTGAAGGACCCTTATCATCTTTCGAGTATTCGTTCGAATCAAGGAGAAACTCTTAAGGTATTCTTTCGTTGATTTATAATATAGGTGACACAGATACCTGGGGTAGATCCTGAGCTTCTTCAGAGAGTCTTCCTAGGGGACTCAATCCTAGTGTATTTTATTCAGCCTTGACGAGGGAGGAAATCCCCAACTATCCTTACTTAGTGTACAAAGTAGAGAGACAAATTACGGCAGATGAAACCATTAAAGCCCATCATTGAATGTTTGAGGGGGAGTGAAGAGAAAGATAGAAGAACCAGCCCTATGATGATAGGAAGAGTGTCAGAGCAATACGCGACCATAAGAGCACCGCGAGGACGGCCCTCCCAGAAACTATCCGGAGTATACGCCACTCAACATTTCACGTGCAAACATGTTATATGCAATCAAAGACAATCCAACATTATGAAGGCCTATAGAGATCCCAAAGAGTAGATGGGATCGAAGAAAGTACTGTGAGTTCCACAAGATAACCGAACACACCACCGAGGAATGCATAAAGTTAAAGGATGAAATCGAATGCCTCATCCGCCAAGGAATACTCGAAAGATTCCTCCAGGATCAGACCCAAAACCACCAAACACCGCAAAGAAGAGAGCATCCACCCACTCAGCAGGAAACACAGGGGGGCAAAAAGGTTCCCGAAGAAGGCAGCTCATGCCACAACCCGCATTTTCACCACAAATAAAGATTATCAGAGTAAAGGAAAATGCGCGTCATGATGGCACGTCAGCAGGGGATAACTGCGGACGCTCAGGCAGACACCAACTAAACATGAAGAAAGGTTCTTTTAAAGTTATATTAAGGAAATCAATTAAGTGAATAAGTTAGCCGTATCCCTCGGCTTAGTGGCTCATCTAGTCCATGAATCAAAAAATATCATACGCTGCGGAAAAATACTTGATTAGATTAACTCAAACATCCTACATGAGTAAAAACGTTTCTAAAGGACAACTCATGCTATGCAAGACTCTAAATTTATTATAGTAGGGAAGATAGATTTTACGGTCGCCAAAAATAACAAGTTAGAGTTTCAATTTATGCAATACATGAATTAATAGTAGTAACTTTTATAGTTGAAAATACCTAACATGAATCCTAGCATAAATCCTCCTAGAGAACAAGTAGTCTACATCCACAATTAAAGAAATGAGCAGCTAGCAAGTGTCAAGCAACTAACAAAATCAGTGGGCGCCAACAAACTGACACGAACCCACGAACAAAAGTATGTCTGAACTAGCAAAACTAAACAAACAACAAACTACCTCGCTGAGACGAGGCAACAAACATGGCCAACGCTGTTGGAACCAGCTTTTTGATCCCTCCTAAAGTTCGAAACAGGATGCAGCCCACACGTACTCTCCCTGCGCTACCCTCCTGATGAGAGTCAGTGACCTGAAAACAGACCGAGGGGGCCCAGCTTGGAGGTCCCGCCTCTTACCCAGAAGAACTGAGAGTCTTCCCCTCCCTAGCCAGTGCTGAGCTAGGTGCCTGTGAGGAAAATAGTGGAAAGGTTCAACAACCCTCTCAGGCACCTTATCGGTCTATTTATAGGCCTCTGAATCTGATCTGCACATATCACTTCTACAACAACCTGAAATGACCAAAACACCCTGTACTGGGTCTGCCAACAGCCAAACCCCGCTGTTCTGGAGAGCCATATGCAGGCCTCCAGGGTTAAAAATGTAAAACAATCTGGGGCACAGAGGTAAAATCCCCCTTGTGGGTCAAAATGTAAAAGATATCTCTTTTCTCATGTGGCGAGTGGGGAGGGACCCATCGAGCCTAGGGAGGTCTCGCCTGAGGGGCCATCTCGCCCACGCCAGGAGGTCTCGCCTAGCGAGATCTCGCCTAGCGAGGTCTCGCCTTAACTTATGGGCTGCCCCTTCCTCTCGCCACTTACGGGTAGGCCTCCCCCCATCTCGCTAGTCCTCCTTCCTCACTTGTTGGGTCACTCACGAGCCCAAGGTTGTACACAATCCCCGCTCTTTTCGAGGTTGCCCTAACCTCGGAAAGATAGTCCAACCGTGGCTCGCGATGCTAGGATTCCTTTATGAGAATCTTGGGTGGGCCCCCCCATATTGTCTATAAATATAAGAAGAAAGCCCTCATTTGGAATTCTTTTGCCTTCATCCTCTCTTCTTTTGGAATGTCTCATAGTCAAAGTTTCCGCGAGCGCCTTGCGATTGTGCGAAGGCGAAACAAAGCTAGCACGGACGCCCTTTTCCCAGATCTGGGGCGTACTCCCCCCTTAGCCTCTCCTCCCTCTGCACAAAAAAGGCGAAAGCTGCCTGTGCTCCTCTCTCGGCGGGCGCAACTTCTTCTGCTGCTCCGATAGACAACCCATTCGCTTCTTCTGGGGGAAGCAGGTGATCACATTATCTTTCCTTTCTCTAGTTTCGCCTGTCTGACTATGCTTTTCCAGGGAAGTTTTGCTAATTCGCCGGTGTCTGCCAATCCCCCCGATAATGTGAGTCAAGTTCCTCAGCGCACAGACTCGCCCAAGGCAACCTCCCCACCCCCCTCGCAGAGAGAAAACCTCTCGCGAGTTGTGGGGAACCCTCACATCCCTAGTAAGATCTCTTCCCTTCTCGCCTCTCGGTTGCTTCGCCTTCTTTGATCCGACTCGTGCGGGTTCATCCTTGTTTGTGATCTCTCGCTACTTCCGCAGGCATCCACTTTGATTCCGATACTGAGGAAGCTCCCGCGTCTCCCCCCTTCTCGCCTCTTCCTCATCCGGGCGAGATCAAGGACTACCTGGGTGACCCCATGGACCCTCTGGAATTGAAACGGAGGACTTCCAGGATGTTCCGCAAATATATACACATAATCCGCGAGATGGAGCTCGAGAAGCAAGCCTCCGACCGGCGCATGGAGTGGATTGAAGCAGATCACCACCGCCTTTCCGCAATGGTGGAAGTGGACGGGGTGCTAGACGGGACCGACCCCCAGGCCATACTGAATGAGATGGATGAACATCTCCGTCTCGCGCGCCGCGGCGTGATTGCCGCTCGCGCCTTTCATCTTCCTGGCCGCCCGCCATGCGCGGGAGGTAAAGATGGCCGCTAGCAGTGGGTGTGGAACTAAACTGTCGCAGTCCCGTCTCGCCTTCTCTGGATCTCGTTTTTCTCAATGTCGCTGTTTTATTACTGACATGTTGTATAAACTTATTCGGGCGAGACGTTCCCTTCTGCGGGACGATTTATTTTTAGACTTTTGGTCATGCACTGGTCATATCATGCTGTCTTTTCATTATTGCCATGATTAGATATTATTTTATTTTATTAATCCTGTAATGATGGCTTGCCTCGAAAGGACTTCTGCGGCGCCTCCGCCTCCTGAGTTCTAGAGAGAGAGTGAGATAGGGAGAGTGGGATAAGAGAGAGAGAGAGAGGGGGAAGAACGAAGCGTCGGGATGTCCTCTCATTTCCCGCCGCCTGATTTTCCCGCCTTTTTCCCTACCCCTTATAAATATCTTCAACCACTGCCCCTATCATTATTCTAAGCCGTTCTTTTGATCCTGGTTCCCGTTTCTCCTTCGCTATCTCGCGTCTCTCTCTGGGCCATCCACTCTTTCTTTCGCCGCTTTCTCACCAATTATGGGAAAGAAGAAGATTGAAGAGGGCGAGGGACGCAGCCGCTGCGGGAAGCGCTTCGTGGACCATGACTTCCCTCTCGGCAGATTGCCAGAGGAAGACCACGCTCGCTTCGCCCGCGAGTATCTCTCTGATAGCTACCCGTCTCGCCCGCCCAAGGTGGGCGAGTGCATCAACACCTTCTATCCCAACGAGCTGGCTTTCCCGGTCTCGCACTTCGAGGCGGGGCTGAGGCTTCCCCTCTGGCCGGAGGTCAAATTAGTGCTGAAATACTTTGGGGTCGTCCCGGCCCAGTTCAACCCCAACGCCATCTCCATGTTGATCGCTTTCACCTGCTACCTGCGGTGAGAGCGTATCGAGTTTAGTCTAACCGCCTTCCGCAAGCTGTTTGTCTACCACGCCAAGGACGACGACATCTCTTACTTCACAGGCCAAGGCCTTAAAGTATGCGAGACGCCGAACAAGAACCACCATTGGTTGACGCGGTTCGTCTTCATCCGCGGGGATCTGGGAGGCATCCCTCTCGCCCCCGTATCCCCTGCCGAGTGCTATTATGATACCCCCAAGGTGGGGGGTGCCGAAAAAGAGCTCTGCGATTTCTTCATGGGGAAGAATTTTGAAGTCCAATACCTGCGGCGAGACCTTGACTCGCTCCCCGCCGTTTTCCCCGGCGAAGGTACACTTCTATTTCCTTCTGTCCCCGTAAATTCTTACCTCCCGCTTACTGTCACTTTATCTAGGAGAAAGGACCGTCCCCGTCCATCCGCCCTACCAGAGCAATCGAACTCTCGCTTTGGAGAGAATGGCGGCGGAGGCTGCGAAAGATACGCTGACCCCTGTCGCCAAGAAGAGGCCCGCGGGCGAGGGTGCCTCTCGCCTCAGCCCCAAGAAGAAGAAGAAATCTGTGTCCTTCGAGAAGAAAAAACCGGCCAAGGGAAGAGAAGAGCTAGCGGGGTCTCTATCCCCTATCACCCTATCGTCTCCCTCGCCTCCGCGACGACCCGTCTCGCCAGCCCGCGAGACGGTCTCTGCAGAACCAGCTGCCCACGGCCATATTCAGCCCTCTCAGCTTCCTCCTGGCGAGACTGGCTCGTCCAGCCGCCCGACTCCCACCTCACACCCTAATTATAATATGGGGCCCGCGACGGAGGATGACGCCGGCGGGCCGGTTCTGATATGGGAGCAAGACTTCAACCGCGTGTCGGTGTCCAGCCTTCTCCCTTCCTGGAAGGAACAGGACCACCCCACCAGCCATGCCTTCTCCTTAGGTTTTGGGTTGTATGGAGGTCTTGGCTCCGAACCTGCCGATAACGAGGCATCGCGGGACCTCATTCTAAAAAGCGCCCACTCGCAGTTTCGCTCCCTGGAGCTCGCGCACCGCGTCTCGCGCCGTCTCATCTTCAATAACAGGAAATGGAAAGAGGCGGAGGCAGGTCTCGCCGCGGAGCGCGAGAAGTCCCTTGACCTGGAGAAGCGGTTGCATGTTGCTGACAACCTCCTTGCGCAGAGCCAGGGTGGCGTGGTAAGTTTCCTTATCTTTGCCTTGCTAGTCTTACTCTTGCTTCTTATAGTCCCTTACTTCCCCCCCCTCCCGCAGGATGCCGAGACGGCCAACAGGATGCGCTCGCGTATTGAGGAGCTGGAGGGGGAAAACAAGAAGCTGAAAGCCGAGAATCTCCTCCTCCGTAGCAGTGCGACACCCCCACCGGATCAGTTTCCCGTTCCTTCTCGCTATTCCGTGGATGAGGTGGAGGCCATCTGTCGGGACTCAAATATCAAGACGGCGGAGGTTGTCCTCAAGATGATGAAAGAGCTGTGAGTGGTGCGCGCTGATGCAGAGACGGTGACCGTCCGCGACCTGGTCCCGCGCTTATATGACGAGTCGGACGACAGCGCCACCTCTGACAACGAGTAGCGTACCATCCCCTGCAATGTCTTCCTCTCGCCATCTTCTTTCGCCTAATACTTATTATTCTGGTTCACTTCCTTAAAAGGAGAGCGAGGTGTCCCCGCCTTATGGATATTTTTGTTTAAAACTTTTTATATACTAATTGTCACTTCCCTCTTTGGGGCGCCTTGTGTAATAGTTAATCAGGAGTCAACTTTTTTTAGATGTTATTTTAATTACCACCTTGATCCTCCACCCTCTCGCTTAGCTACTAGTCAAAGGTGTAAGATTATTTTTTGGACGCTGTTTAATTGCTACTTTTATCATTTACCATCTCGCTTAAAAGCCAGCGCGAGGCAACTTTTATCGCTTTTCGCCCCAATCTTGATTACCACCCACAGTTAGCGCTCGCCGCGCCGCGAGATTATCTCGCACCGGAATCCCTGGGGACCGGCCGTCTCGCCCGGTCGGTTCCGGCCACTTCAGCTCACTTGAGCCTGGGATGAGAAAAACCCTCCCGCCAGTTGCGAGACCACCTATGGTGAGTGCCGGCCAGGGACCTTCTTCCTTGGCCCGATTCCTGGCCCCTCTCTATTTTAGGGACTTTCTATCAACCTTTTGATGAACATGGATCTTTCCTCATGCAAATTCTTACCCTTAGACTTGTCTTCTCGAGTGAGTCTACCGCCCTGCCAGCTAGATGGGAGTCTGGTCGGCGGGTCTGCTCGGGTTCTCCCCTCCAAAACACCACCAACCACCGAGTGAGCCTACAGCCCTGCCAGCTAGATGGGAGCCTGGTCAGCGGGTCTGCTCGGGGTCTCCCCTCCAAAACACCACCAACCACCGAGTGAGCCTACAGCCCTGCCAACTAGATGGGAGCCGGGTCAGCGGGTCTGCTCGGGGTCTCCTCTCCAAAACCCCACAAACCACCGAGTGAGCCTACAGCCCTGCCAGCTAGATGGGAGCCTGGTCAGCGGGTCTGCTCGGGGTCTCCTCTCCAAAATACCACCAACCACCGAGTGAGCCTACAGCTTTGCCAGCTAGATGGGATCCTGGTCAGTGGGTCTGCTCTGGGTCTCCTCTCCAAAACACCATCAACCACCGAGTGGGCCTACAGCCCTGCCAGCTAGATGGGAGCCTGATCAGCGGGTCTGCTCGGGGTCTCCTCTCCAAAACACCACCAACCACCGAGTGAGCCTACAACCCTGCCAGCTAGATGGGAGCCTAGTCAGCAGGTCTGCTCGGGGTCTCCTCTCCAAAACACCACCAACCATCGAGTGAGCCTACAGCCCTGCCAGCTAGATGGGAGCCTAGTTAGCGGGTCTGCTCGGGGTCTCCTCTCCAAAACACCACCAACCACCGAGTGAGCCTACAGCCCTGCCAGTTAGATGGGAGCCTGGTCAGTGGGTCTGCTCAGGGTCTCCTCTCCAAAACACCACCAACCACTGAGTGAGCCTACAGCCCTGCCAGCTAGATGGGAGCCTGGTCAGCGGGTCTGCTCGGGGTCTCCTCTCCAAAACTCCAACAACCATAGAGTGAGCCTACAACCCTGCCAGCTAGATGGGATCCTGGTCAGCGGGTCTGCTCGGGGTCTCCTCTCCAAAACACCACCAACCACCGAGTGAGCCTACAGCCCTGCCAGCTAGATGGGAGCCTGGTCAGCGGGTCTGCTCGGGGTCTCCTCTCTAAAAACACCACCAACCACCGAGTGAGCCTATAGCCCTGCCAGCTAGATGGGAGCCTGGTCAGCGGGTCAGCTCGGGACTGTTTCTATAAATCATCTCGCCCCTGGTGCCTCACAAAGGTCACCCACACTTTCATCGCATCAAAAGAACACATCAGGATGATAAGCATTACACAATGATAATAAAAAGGTGCTATGGAATAGAGCGCTACGGGTAAAATCTCTTCAAATCATCCCCACTCCGGGCTCGCTCGAGGGATACCCCGTCCACATCCTGGAGGTGGTACCCTCCTGACTTTAAGACTTCTTTTACTACAAAAGGACCCTCCCAATTTGGGTTAAGCTTCCCTACGGAGGCTCCTCTACCTGCCGCGTCTACCTTTTTCAGGACCAAATCTCCCTTCACAAACTGTTGGACCCTTACATGCTTGTCAAAGTACCTCGCCATCCGACGCTTGACCTCCTCCTGCCGGACCATCGCTAAATCCCGCAGCTCCTCCACGAGATCCAACGAAAGTCTCTGTTCTTCTCCGTTCTCTGCTCTCCACCCTTCGGCTCCTTCCCTTGCGACCGCTACTCTTGGCGATGCGACCTCAAACTCGACAGGTATGACGGCCTCTGAGCCATGAGAGAGCTTAAACAGGGTTTCCCCCGTGGCTGTGTTTGGTGTGGTCCTCAAGGCCCACAGTACTGAGGGTAGCTGCTCCACCCAGCTTCCTCTCAGATTCTCCACCTTCTTCTTCAATAGATTGACAATGACCTTATTAGCCGCTTCGACCTGTCCGTTACTCCGTGGATGATGAACAGAGGCAAAGCGGAGATCTATCCCCAAACGAATGCAGAAATCCACGAATTCCCTGCTTGTAAATTGTGGTCCGTTATCTGTCACAATGGCTAGGGGTAACCCATACCGGCAGATGATCTTCCCCCACACGAAGTTCTTGACCACCTGCGAGGTTACCTTAGCCAATGCTTTTACCTCCAGCCACTTTGAAAAGTAGTCCACCATGACTATCAGGAATCTCCTTTGGCTACTTTCTTGGGGAAAGGGGCCCACCAGATCTAGTCCACATATAGCGAATGGCCAGGGAGCTGTGATGGTCCGCAGCCTCTGGGCCGGAAGGAGCTGAAGGGGGAGAATTCCTGGCACTTCTGACACTTTTTTGCGAATTCCTCCGCATCTCTCCGGAGGGTGGGCCAAAAGTACCCCTGCCTCAACAACCTCCCTTCTAAAGTCCGGCTCCCCGAGTGACTCCCACATTCTCCCGAGTGAATCTCTTGCAGGACCTTGGGTGCCTCCTCCTCTGACACACATCTGGCCAGCAGACCCGACAAGGTTTTGCGATATAAAACTCCATGCTTCAGCAGGTAGTATGCCGATTTATATCTGGTACGCTTCCCGTCGAGTTCCATTGCGGGTAACTGCCCTGATGACAAAAAGGTGATAAAGGGGTCCATCCATGACCTCTGCTGGCATATTTCCATGAGCTCCCCTTCCTCTATAGACAGTCTGAAGAGTTCTGTCACTGTTCCCCCCGCTCGAGGGCCATACTTGGCGAGTTGGTCAACCTGAGTGCTCTCCTCCCTCGGGACGTGCTGAATGGAGAAGCTTCGGAACTGCCCTATGATGTCTTTGACCTTTCCTAGATACAACTGGAGGGTGGGCTCCCTTGCCTCGAACTCCCCTTTGATCTGGCCTACCACCACCATGGAGTCTGTCGAGGCCTCAATGTCTTGTATGCCCAGCTCCCGGGCTAACCTGAGTCCCGCAATGACCGCCTCATATTCCGCTTGGTTGTTGGTGATTGCGAAATGGATCTTCAAGGCCTGCTCAATCTGGGTCCCCTCCGGGCTGTTCAAGACCACTCCCCCTCCAAAGGAATTTCTCCCCGACGCTCCATCTGCTATCATCTTCCAGGTTGCTCGAGGGGACGCCTCCGTCTCCTGGACCTCCACTACATAGTCCACCAGGAAATCGGCCACCGCCTGTGCCTTTATGGCGAGCCGAGGAACGAAGGCGAGATCGAATTCACTGAGCTCTATTGACCATTTTGCTAACCTCCCAGAATTCTCTACCCCCTCCAAGATGCGACGGAGGGGGTGATCCGTTACCACTTGTATGGAGTGAGCCGGAAAATACGGCCGGAGCTTTCGGGCCGAGATGATGAGGGCAAATGCTAACTTCTCAAGAATGGGGTACCCGAGCTCCGCTTTCTTTAGGACCCTGCTCACGTAATACATCAGAAATTTTTTCCTCCCTTCTTCTCGCACAAGAACTGAGCTCACCGCCACAGCCCCTACCCCTAAATATAAAAACAAGACCTCTGCTTCCCTTGGTCCCTGTAGTAAGGGCGTCTGGGTAAGCTATTGTTTTATGGCCTGGAAAGCCATCCCACATTCCGAGGTCCACTCGAATCTCTTGCGTCCTTGCAGCGTTCGGAAGAAGGGCGAGCACCTCTCCCCGGCTCGAGAGTGGAACCTGCTCAGCCCGGCCAACTTTCCTATGAGACGCTGGACTTCCTTAACATTCCTAGGGGACTCCAATTCTAGGATCGCTCTTACTTTTTCGGGGTTGGGCTCCACTCTAGATGGAGTGAGTAGGTGTCCCAGGAACCTTCCTCTGCTAGCACCAAAGACTCATTTCAGGGGGTTGAGTCTCATTTTATACTCCCTTAGGGTTTCAAAGGTCTCCTCCAGATCTAGGATATGAGCTCCGACGTCCTTGCTTTTGATCATCAAGTCATCTACGTAAACCTCGAGATTCCTTCCTCTCTGCTCTCGGAAGATCCGATCCATCATCCTTTGATAGGTCGCGCCCGCATTTTTCAAACCGAAAGGCATCATATTAAAGCAGAAACATCCATCCTCCGTGACGAAGGTGACGTCCTTAACGTCCGGAGGATGCATGCGTATTTTATGGTACCCAGAAAACGCATCCAAGAAACTCATAAAGGGGAAACCGACGGCTGAGTCAACCAGCGCATCGATTCGGGGCAGCGGGTAACAATCCTTGGGGCATGCTTTATTTAAAAGAGAAAAATCCACACACATTCTCCACTTATCCTCCCCTTTTTTGACCATTACAACATTACTCACCCACCCCGGATACTTACAGGCGGACACAAACCCCGCCTTAAGTAATTTCTCCACTTCCTCTCTAATAGGTCCGGCCATCTTGGAGGCGATGGCCCTCTTCTTCTGTTGTATGGGGCGAGTGTTGGGGTCTAGATTGAGGCGGTGACAGGCGACGTCTGCATCGACCCCTGGCATGTCCGCGGCGCTCCATGCGAAGACGTCAATATTTTTCTGTACGCAGGTCCTGATCTTCTCCCGGTCCTCCGGGCTGAGCTCGCCACTGATCTTTATCTTTTCCACTCGGCCTTCCTTGGTGCGTATCTCTACCTCGAGGACCCCCACGGCCGCTTTCAGCCTTGATGGCTCTTCCTCTTCTTCCTGCTCTACCTGCACATCCTTCTCCTTGGCTTTGCCTTCTACGTTGGCCATCATCCTCTCCTCCCCCGGCTGCTCCGTCTCCCACTTGCTTGCGTCCTCCCCTTCCTGTTGTAAGGCCATTCTCTTTTCTGGCCGGGCCCCCTCCCCGGGCGGCCCTCCCTCTTCTTCCACCTGCCTTTTCTCTCTCCTCCCTACCTCTCCTTTTGGCTCCTCTCCCTCTGCTACCTCCGTCTCTTCGCCCTCCTTTCCATCCGCTTCCAGCCTCTCCCCCAGGCCTAAGATCCTTACCACTTCTTCCCTCCCCTTCGCACTTTCCTTCCCTTTTTCTACTACCATCATCTCCCCGAACTCCTCCGCCGCCATTTCTGGTTCCCCCGCAATACCTCCCACCATTACTACTTCTTCTCCTCCCGTATCTTCCTCCTCTCTTTGCTCTTCCCCGCCTCCCTATTCTTGCTGCAATTGCTCCATTCGCTTTTTCAACTCCTCCGCGTCTCCCCGCCAGGAGACGGTGTTCACTGCCGTCAAGTAGCACTCCCTAGCGGCCTTTGGATACCCCCGTACCCTGATTTGGGTACCTCCTGAATTCAGCTTCAAGCACTGGTGAAACGAGGATGGGACGCATCTGAAAGCGCTGATTAAGGGGCGCCCAAAGATAGCGTTGTAGCTACTGGGGGCATCCACTATGGCAAAGCGGCAATTCCGGGACAGCCCTCCCAGGGTCACCTGAAGCCCTACTCCCCCTCGACTTCTTTCCTTTCCCCTGAGAACCCAAACAGCGGTCCATCCGCCGCCAGCACCCTCCGGGCATCCACCATCATTGCATTGAATGCCTTCTTGAAAATCACGTTCACTGAGCTCCCATTGTCTACTAGGATCCGCGACACCGTGAAGTTCTCGATGGCGGTCCGTATCACCAGCGCGTCACAAAAGGGATCCTCATGGTCCGGCATGTCTTACCTCGAAAAGGTAATCTTTTCATCTGAGGGAGGGGATTGTGACGTCGAGGCGACGCTTCGGCGGTACATAGTGTGAAGGCTCGCCTTTCGGGCCGCCTCTATCCCCACCCCCCCCCCCCCCCCCCCCCCGTTGATCACTCCAATTGCCCCGCGATCCCTTCATCCGTTCGATCCACACATCGATCCTCTTCTCCTGTAACTGTGACTTCCTCTATCCGCACCGGCCTGGGCTGTTCTCCTGCCCCTTGGGTTCTCCTCATCTCTAAGAAATCTGGGCAGGTAGCCGTTGCGTGACCTTCCTCCTCGTGGAAGTCACAATATGGCAACGCCACCTCCCCCCTTGTCTTCCTTCTCGAGGGTTCCTCCTTCTCCCTGCTCCTGCTCCTCTTCCTCTCTCCCGGCCCCTTCCTCTGCCTCGGCTGATAGCCATGGCCTGCTGCGGAGGGGGTAGGGGTGGTCTATGACCATACCCCCACCCCTGTTGGTGAAACCTTCCCGGTCCTCCCTGTTGGTTCCTCCCCCCTTGGGGAAATCCTCTAACTTGTCTTGGGGCCGGGCCTCCCTGCTGTCTCCACCCCAGCTCCGGATACGCCCGCGCCCTCGGCTCCTCTCTTCTCCTCGCCTCCTTTTGCCTCCCACCTGACTCCCTCGACTCTACCTCAGTAAGCCTTGCCAGCTTCTTTGCAAAAGCTGGGTTAGCCGCCTCCATCGCTATTTCCTTTGTTGCCTTCTCCATCAAGCCCTCAAAAGACAGCGGCGCCTTCCGGGTGAGGCTCATCTTGAAGAATCCTTCCCGCAGTCCCACCGTGAAGGCCATCTGGAGGGCAAACACTGGCACCTCCTGTATATCTAAGATCTCTTCTTGAAACCTGTCCACGTACTGGGCCAGCGATTCATCCGCCTTCTGTTTGATCAAAAAGATCGATTCCGGGTTCTTCTTCCTCTTCTTAGATGTGGAGAACCGGAGCTGGAAACTCCTACTTAAGTCCTCGAAGCAGTATATCGAGCCCGTCGGGATTTGATGGAACCAGTCCCTAGCTTTGTCCTTTAGGGTGATTGCAAAAAGGCGGCACTTAAACGCGTCCGTCATGGGTCTGATCGAGACAGCGTCTTCAAACCACTACAAGTGATGGAGGGGATCATCCTTCCCTACATAGTAGTTCATATCGGGCTCTCGGAAGCCCTCCGGGACGGGAGCAGACAGGATCAGCTCGCAAAAGGGGGACCCTCTCGCCGCCGGTCTCGCCGACCCTACTCGCGCGACAACCTCCCCTGGCGAGACGACACTCGCCGGGCTTGGGAATAGCTCCCTTCCCGCCATGTCTCTCCCGCTCCCTTCCATCATCACCTCCTTTCCCGGCCTTCTCCCCGGGGCATCCTCTCCTACTCGCACCGAGACGAGTTCTTCCTGAGTCGTGAGAGCTGGCACTGGAGGCAGTGGAGTTGAACAGTCTCCCTGCCGCGAGATTCCTTGCAGTAGATCCATGATCCCCTTGATCGAAGCCATAAACTCTGCTCTCCCTACAAATCCCCCTGGTTATCCGACTCCCCTCCTTCTCCTTCTCCGTGATCTCCCGCCATGTGGTTGCTCAAGGTTCTTCTCTGAGGGCTGCGGTCCACGCTCACCGCACCAAAAATGTTGGAACCAGCTTTTTGATCCCTCCTAAAGTTCGAAACAGGATGCAGCCCACACGTACTCTCCCTGCGCTACCCTCCTGACGAGAGTCAGTGACCTGAAAATAGACCGAGGGGGCCCAGCTTGGAGGTCCCGCCTCTTACCCGGAAGAACTGAGAGTCTTCCCCTCCCTAGGCAGTGCTGAGCTAGGTGCCTGTGAGGAAAATAGTGGAAAGGTTCAACAACCCTCTCAGGCACCTTATTTGTCGGGTGGACACGGGCGTGGCGCACATCGGACACGGGCGTGTCCCTCTTGGGTCGACTAACGTTGAGTTGAAATCATCGAGCGGGATGGACACGGCTTGGTCACGCCCCGTGTCGGATTGACATGGGCGTGTCGAATCATGGAACACAGGCGTGTCAGGCTTTTCTCTTCAAAATTGGCTTCTTTTCGGTATTTTGAGCTGTCACGCCCTGGTCACGGGCGTGACCAATATGTCACGAGCGTGACATGTCATTTTTTTTGCAGATTTTGATTTTTTTCCTGACAAATAAAATAAAACAAGTTAGTATAATATTTACAAAAATAGGAGCATTTTATTGAATAAAAACAAGTAGAAATGACAAAAATTAATTAAAACGACTTAAGTAATGTACATAAAAATAGGTATATTTACAATTCATCAAATACCCCCATACTTAAGCTTTTGCTATTCCAGAGCAAAAGTTTGAGATGAACTTATAAGGAATAAAAAAACTCTAAGTTTAGCTACCGCTTAATTAATTATAAGAGAGATCTAAATAAATAAACGGGGTGTAAGAGCTAAGTCCTAAATTTATGAAGATGATTTAAATAGCGCAAAAGTTTTGGCCAAAAGACTTCTTGATATAATCAAATAGAAAGCAATAATTGTAATGGTTAGATTAACAAGAATAGTTTGGAATTATATGAACTTTTAGCCTATAGGAGTTTTATTGGAAATAATGCAATTTACAAATTATGCTCTCAAAAAGATTTTTGAATTAAATCTAGAATCGTGAAATTGGGTAAGAGGGTTGATGTTGGTTTATGAAGAGGGTTTTGATTTTTGAGGCGAGATAATTTTTTCTCGAACCTACATGTTTTTTTTTTGGATTAAGGGCGTGACCAAGCCGTGTCCATCCCGCTCGACAATTACAACTCGACGTTCGTCGACCCAAGAGGGACACGCCCGTGTCCGATGTGCGCCACGCCCGTGTCCGCCTGACAAACTGCCACTGGCGAATCTCGAAGTCAACATCGCCCTTAAGCGCCGAATGACACGCCCACCGTCATGCCCGTGACCTGGGGCATGACCGCCGCGTTTTCGGCCAGAAAGTAAAATCGCCGTCAAATCCGTCAGATCGCCAAATTCTGCTGTAAAATAGTGCTGACACGCCCCCCGACACGCCCGTGTCGGAGGGCGTGTACTTGGAAATTTTTGCCTATAAAAAGGCAGCTGCTGTATGAGTTCAGGGTTCCAAAAATCCGAACCATTTTGATGTATAAGGGCTGCCATTAGTGCTGCTTTAGTGCTATGTAAGGATTCTCTTTCCCCCCTTTTTGAATTTAGTTTGTTTAAGCTCCTGTAATCAACTTCTTTTATTAATAAAATAGATATTTTTCTCATCCTTATATGCTCTGAATTTTCTCTAAAGGTCTCCTTTTCATCAATCTTATACACTTTCATGTTTTAAAATGAAAATGATTTCGTTTTCTTTTCAAATATAACAAAATTTATAGCCGTTATTATGGCAGTTTTCATTCTCATTCTTTAAAATTTGTTAGACTTAGGATTTTCACGCTTTAAAATACGCTCTTATGAACTTGTAAAACATTAAAAAGGTAGTTTTCATCCTTCTCAACTTATCTTTTACTTTGTTTTAATTATAAAACTACTGCTTCTTTTTAGCTTACTCCCACTTTTTAAACCATTTTACAAGGCTCTAGTAATGTATAAATTGTTATTTTTATTTTTCATCAACTTTCATTTTAAGTAATTACAAAAAATATTTTCGCTCGAACAATTTTTATTTTCACTTTTTAAGCATTTCTATCAAAATCTAACGGTAAAAATGTAAACGTTTTAATTTTTCGGGCACTTGCCTTTCTCACTTTAATTTGAAAACTTTTTGCTCAAACAATTTTTATTTTGCCTTTTTATGCATTTCTACTGCATTCCAGCGGTAGAAATGCAGTCATTTTAATTTTTCAATAACTTTGATTTTTGCAATTATTTTAGCACGAGTGCGTGCGTGTATGAGATATTTTTCAGCTCCTAAGTTAAATTATGCAAGTGTGTGTGTGTCTGTGTGTGTTTATTTATGTCGAGTGCGTGAGTAGTTACTTTCAAGTAGAGTGCGTGTGTTGTTTTTATTTTTCCGCCTACTCACTTGAGTTAATTGGCTGGATTTTATTCAAGTAGAGTGCGTGTGTAATTTTTACTTTTCCGCCTACTCATTTGAGTTAAATGGCTGGTCTGTATTTTCAGTCCTACTCGTTTGAGTAGGACTTGTAATTTTCATTATTTATTTTTCCGCCTAATCACTTGAGTTAAATGGCTGGATTTGATTTTCCGCCTACTCGCTAGGAGTTAAATGGTCGGACTTAATTTTGATGTAAATATTTAAGAAAGTCCTGTAATCGCATTTATTTTCTCCTACTCGTTTGAGTAGGACTCGCTTTCATTTCAGTCCTACTCGTTTGAGTAGGACTTTCAATTTTTAGCTTTAATTTTTCGCCCCCACTCGTTTGAGTGGGACTTGCAAATTTCAATTATGCACTTTTCAGCTTTTATTTCCCGCCCCCAATCGTTGAGTGGGACCTGCAAATGTCAATTATGCAATTTTCTCTTATGTGTAACTTAGTTTTATTTCTTCCTTTTGTTATATGTTTGAATGAGTGCGGGTGTGTTTATTTGTAATAACTTTTCTAAAATTACGTTATTTTGCTTTTCTTCTTATTTTCTTTATAACCTTTCAGCGAATAGTTTAGGACACTCGCACAACTAAACATATAAGCTATCCCCATTCCGATGAGTGGCTAATTGCTTTTAGCCCTCGGTATCGAAGAGCTTTGGGATCTAAAATATTTTAAATAACCAAATGCCTAATTTTTCAATTTAATTAAAAACTTAAGGTTTACCCCGGGTTAACGACGCGTAGATCCACATATCGATGTGTGGGCTCTATTTCAGTTATCCATACGCTAGCTAGCCGAGAGGCCGTGTATATGGACAGATCACCCCTGGGTAGATAGGGTTCCGCACTAACCCTCGAGAGAGGAGGCGCGCTAACTCTACCGGATTGGGTTCCCCACCCAATAGCGGGGTTCTTAGCGTACTGCGGGCATTAAGGGGAATCCTTCGTCGGACGAGAGCCCGGTCGAATAGCTTTAATGTCTAGGTGAGCGATATTCCTAGAGATAGGTGAGCTCATTATTTTGAACCTCCACAGCCAAGTTTCCGCATTAATTAAATTGAAACTTTAGATATCTAGTTATTCAAATTTATTTTTAATCCTAACGCAATTCGATACCGGGAGTTATCTCTTCATCGACTACTTTCTTAAAATCTATTTTCGTTCTTATTTTACTTAAAACCCTCAACTTCTATATCGGTAAAATAATAGTGATTTCGGAGGAGTAGGGGTAATCAACCCGTTCCCGGGAATAATACGACCTCGGTATTCTCCCGAATATCGAGTACTACTTACGATAGGTGCACTTGCCTACCCTAGCAAGCCCGCGGCGATCGACTCACCGAACCAACCACAGTAAGAGTCTGTTCGCGGGCCAATCAAGTTTTGGTATATTTGAACTTGTAAAACATTAAAAAGGTAGTTTTCATCCCTCTCAACTTAGCTTTTACTTTGTTTTAATGGATAGCAAGAAAATTAAGGATGGTATATTTGATTTATTTGTTTCAAAATATTTTTGGGTTTTTTAGAGTTTTTTCATCATCATTTTTTTGTGTTTTTTTTTTATTTATTATCTCTTTTTTTTGTTTTTGTTTTTGGTTTTGGTTTACTCAAAATGTTTTTTTTGAATTTTTATTTAGTTTTTCAAAACATTTTTTGTGAATTTTTATTTTATTTTATTTTGAACTTATTATTTTTTAAGATTTTTTAGGTTTTGCGGAAAGTGCGAGAAAAAGAAACGGTATTCACAAGAATGAGAGAGAAAAGGAAGGTGGAGAGAGAAGATTATGTTAAAAAAAATATTTACACAGATTTTTACAAAATGAAACTAACAATGTTTTTGGAATTTTGGTTTTATAATTTTTTTGGAGTTTTTGTTTTATATATTGTTTTGAATTTTTTTTGTGTTTTACAATGTTTTTGGGATTTTTGGTTTAAAAAGACATAAAACAAAAACATTTTAAAGACAGAAAAGAAAAAAAACTTAGGTTTTGGGATTTTGTTTTCATTTTCAATTTTTTTTAAGTTTTTGTTATTTTTATAGTTCTTTTTTTTTGTTCATAATTTTTTTATGTTTACAGTGCAGAAAATAGAAAGACCGTGAAGAAAATAGAAAGACAGTGCAGAAAATAGAAATATGAAAAAGAAAGCGAGAAAACACGGCCATACTTAAGTCCAACATTGTCCCCAATGTTGTAACGTAAGTATGCGGAATAAAACAGGTAAGATAATAATATTATACAAAGAAAAGAAAGAAATGGGGGGGGGGGGGGGGGTAGAAGCTTCCCTGATAGGTGGTGGGGAAGGCACAATTTAGGAACCCTGAGGATCGGTCCGTTTTCGATCAATCACCTAATTTCCGCTACGGAGGGTTATAGCGTTGATATTTTCCCGCGGATTGGGCTCCGTGTTTCCCGGCAGTGCCCCGAGCGCGCGCTCGGACATCATTCGCGCTAGCTGTCCAACCTTGAGTTCTAAGTTTTTTAGCGATCCGGTGATGTTCCGGATATTTGACTCGTTGGAAGCTATTTATTTAGAAAAATTATCCTCCATCGGGGAGGGTTTTGGAAGAGGGGGAGGCGGCAGAAATCCAGGCGCGAAAGAATTGGGGGGGGGGGGGGGGGGGGGGGGGGGGGGGGGCGCTGCGCATTATTCGGATTGCTCCATGAGAAGTTGGGGTGGTTCCTCCAACCCGGATTATAGTTATTGCTATGAGGGTTGTTATTGGGGTTGAAGGAAGGTCGCCCAGCATTTCCCACGTAGTCTACGAATACATTTGCTACGCCGGCATTAGGGGGAATCGCCCAAGGAGGAGTGGTGGAGGCAGCAGACATCTCCGCCACCTGCTTCGTTAGCCTTTCAACTTGAAGGGCTAAGTGGGCAGTGGCATCCACTTCGAAGAGGCCGGCCGCCTGCTTGGGACGTCCCCGAGGGACGTTCCATTGGTAGGCGTTCATAGCCATCTCTTCAATAAGAGCTTGGCAGCCTCGGGGGTTTTATTATTCAAGGTACACCCGGTAGTCGCGTCAATCATTTGACGCGTCTGATAATTAAGCCCATTGTAGAAGATTTGGACCTGCAACCACGCAGGCTGCGCATGGTGCGGACACTTGCGGAGGAATTCCTTAAAGCGCTCCCAAGTCTCAAAAAGAGACTCAGAATCGTTCTGCACGAACGAAGAAATGTCCGCCCGCAACTTTGCAGTTTTGGCGGGCGGAAAATATTTCGTTAAGAACCGCTCCGCAAGCTCGGCCCAGGTGGTGATACATCCTCGTGGGAGGGAATTCAACCACGCCTTAGCTTTGGATCTGAGGGAGAATTGAAAAAGGCGCAAACGAATGGCGTCATCAGTGACGCCATTAATCTTAAAAGTATCGCAAATCTCCAAGAAACTAGACAAATGAACGTTCGGGTCCTCATCCGGCTATCCATCGAACTGCACGGCGTTTTGGATCATTTGGATAACGCTCGATTTGATCTCAAAATTATTGTTCGCCACCGTCGGGCGGACAATACTGGACCCAGTATCGTCCAAATTTGGCCGGGCGTAATATGACATTGTACGCTCAAGGGCCGCGTTCGGATTGGGGTCGGCCATAGCAATGGCAGAGGGTTCTCCGATGGATTCTTCGGGATCCAAAGAGGGATTTCGGCGTTGATACCGAATACGCGCAAGAGAGCGTTCGATCTCAGGATCGAAATCCAAATTTTCGGACTCCGAAGGCTGTCCAAGGGTCATACACCCTAAAAGGGAAAGCAGAAAATTAACTTCTTTTTTTGGATTTTGAAGAAACGTTTTAAGTTTTTTTTTTAGTTTTTAGAAATAAAAGTAAAAGTAATAGAGGTCAGATTCGGAATAACAACTCAAAGAGAAGTCCCCGGCAACGGCGCCAAAAACTTGATTGGCCCGCGAACAGACTCTTACTGTGGTTGATTCGGTGAGTCGATCGCCGCGGGCTTGCTAGGGTAGGCAAATGCACTTATCGCAAGTAGTACTCGATATTCGGGAGAATACCGAGGTCGTATTATTCCCGGGAACGGGTTGATTGCCCCTACTCCTCTGAAATCACTATTATTTTACCAAAATAGAAGTTGAGGGTTTTAAGTAAAATAAGAACGAAAATAGATTTTAAGAAAGTAGTCGATGAAGAGATAACTCCCGGTATCGAATTGCGTTAGGATTAAAAATAGATTTGAATAACTAGATATCTAAAGTTTCAATTTAATTAATGCGGAAAATTGGCCGTGGAGGTTCAAAATAATGAGCTCACCTATCTCTAGGAATATCGCTCACCTAGACATTAAGGCTATTCGACCGGGCTCTCGTCCGACGAAGGATTCCCCTTAATGCCCGCAGTACGCTAAGAACCCCGCTATTGGGTGGGGAACCCAATCCGGTAGAGTTAGCGCGCCTCCTCTCTCGAGGGTTAGTGCGGAACTCTATCTACCCAGGGGTGATCTGTCCATATGCACGGCCTCTCGGCTAGCTAGCGTATGGATAACGGAAATAGAGCCCACACATCGATATGTGGGTCTACGCGTCGTTAACCCGTGGTAAACCTTAAGTTTTTAATTAAATTGAAAAATTAGACATTTGGTTATTTAAAATATTTTAGATCCCAAAGCTCCTCGATACCGAGGGCTAAAAGCAATTAGCCACTCATCGGAATGGGGATATCGTATATGTTTGGTTGTGCGAGCGTCCTAAAATATTCACTGAAAGGTTATAAAGAAAATAAGAAGAAAGCAAAATAACCTAATTTTAGAAAAGTTATTACAAATAAACACACCCGCACTGATTCAAACATATAACAAAAGGAAGAAATAAAACTAAGTTACACATAAGAGAAAATTGCATAATTGACATTTGCAGGTCCCATTCAACGAGTGGGGGCGGGAAATAAAAGCTGAAAAGTGCATAATTGAAATTTGCAAGTCCCACTCAAACGAGTGGGGGCGGAAAATTAAAGCTGAAAATTGCAAGTCATACTCAAACGAGTGGGGACTGAAATGAAAGCGAGTCCTACTCAAACGAGTAGGAGAAAATAAATGCGATTACAGGGCTTTCTTAAATATTTACATCAAAATTAAGTCCGACCATTTAACTCCTAGCCAGTAGGCGGAAAATCAAATCCAGCCATTTAACTCAAGTGAGTAGGCGGAAAAATAAAGAATGAAAATTACAAGTCCTACTCAAATGAGTAGGACTGAAAATACAGATCAGCCATTTAACTCAAATGATTAGGCAGAAAAGTAAAAATTACACACGCACTCTACTTGAATAAAATCCAGCCAATTAACTCAAGTGAGTAGGCGGAAAAATAAAAACAACACACGCACTCTACTTGAAAGTAACTACTCACGCACTCGACATAAATAAACACACACACACACACACACTTGCATAATTTAACTTAGGAGATGAAAAATATCTCATACATGCACGCACTCGTGCTAAAATAATTGCAAAAATCAAAGTTATTGAAAAATTAAAATGACTGCATTTCTACCGCTGGAATGCAGTAGAAATGCATAAAAAGGCAAAATAAAAATTGTTTGAGCAAAAAGTTTTCAAATTAAAGTGAGAATGGCAAGTGCCCGAAAAATTAAAACGTTTACATTTTTACCGTTAGATTTTGATAGAAATGCTTAAAAAGTGAAAATAAAAATTGTTCGAGCGAAAATATTTTTTGTAATTACTTAAAATGAAAGTTGAAAAATAAAAATAACAATTTATACATTACTAGAGCCTTGTAAAATGGTTAAAAAAGTGGAAGTAAGCTAAAAACAAGCAGTAGTTTTATAATTAAAACAAAGTAAAAGCTAAGTTGAGAGGGATGAAAACTACCTTTTTAATGTTTTACAAGTTAATAAGAGCGTATTTTAAAGCGTGAAAATCCTAAGTCTAACCAATTTTAAAGAATGAGAATGAAAACCGCCATAATAACGGCTATAAATTTTGTTATATTTGAAAAGAAAACGAGATCATTTTCATTTTAAAACATGAAAGTGTATAAGATTGATGAAAAGGAGACCTTTAGAGAAAATTCAGAGCATATTAGGATGAGAAAAATATCTATTTTATTAATAAAAGAAGTTGATTACAGGAGCTTAAACAAACTAAATTCAAAAAGGGGGGAAAGAGAATCCTTACATAGCACTAAAGCAGCTCTAACGGCAGCCCTTATACATCAAAATGGTTCGGATTTTTCGAACCCTGAACTCATACAGCAGCTGACTTTTTATTGGCAAAAATTTCCAAGTACACGCCCTCCGACACGGGCGTGTCGGGGGGCGTGTCAGCACTATTTTACAGCAGAATTCGGCGATCTGACGGATTTGACGGCGATTTGACTTTCCGGCCGAAAACGCGGCAGTCACGCCCCAGGTCACGGGCGTGATGGTGGGCGTGTCATTCAGCGCTTAAAGGCGATGTTGACTTCGGGATTCGCCGGCGGCAGTTTGTCGGGCGGACACGGGCGTGGAGCACATCGGACACGGGCGTGTCCCTCTTGGGTCGACGAACGTCGAGTTGAAATCGTCGAGCGGGATGAACACGGCTTGGTCACGCCCTGTGTCGGATTGACACGGGCGTGTCGAATCATAGAATACGGGCGTGTCAGGCTTTTCACATCAAAATTTGCTTCTTTTCGGGATTTTGAGCTGTCACGCCCTAGTCACGGGTGTGACCAATATGTCACGGGCGTGACATGTCATTTTTTTGCAGATTTTGATTTTTTTCCTGACAAATAAAATAAAACAAGTTAGTATAATATTTACAAAAATAGGAGCATTTTATTGAATAAAAACAAGTAGAAATGACAAAAATTAATTAAAACGACTTAAGTAATGTACATAAAATAGGTATATTTACAATTCATCAAGACACCTTACTAACTTCTGAAGGGCAGGAAACCAACAGTCTCATATTTTATAATTTTTGGCTATAAATGCTTCGTGCTCAACAATGACAAATATCATACTACAAAGTTTAGCGAAAAGAGTTTTGAAGGTATTTTTGTAGGCTATAGTAGCCATAGTAAGACATACATGATCTTTAATAGAAAAACCCTGGTCATAGAAGAATCAATACATGTTGTATTTGATGAGACGAGTTTGCTGCAAAGCAACTCTTCTAGTGTGCTTATTGAAGATGCAGGTGCAAAGCTGAAAGAAATTAGCTTGGATGGACCGTCCGAAGACAAAGGTGAAAAGTTCATCAAGATCACCACTCCAACCCCTATTGGAGAGGCTGATGACCAAGATGAAGAAGTCATCCAAGATGAAGAAGTCACTACGGTGATAGAAGCTAATCAAGATGCAAGGACACTAGAGCTCAGACATCTAAAGGATGACCCCATGGAATAGATCATAGGAGATCCCCGGGATGGTGTCAGAACTCGAAGAGGTACAACTAATGAGAATCTATATTTAAGTTTTCTCTCGTAGGTTGAACCAAAGAAGTTTGAGGAAACAAACTCAGACGCATCATGGATAATGGAGACGGAAGAAGAACTAAACCAGTTCAATCGCTGCAAAGTATGGAAACTTGTTCCAATACCCAAAGGTAAGAACGTCATTGGGACAAAATGGATCTACAGGAACAAGATGGATGAGGATGGAACGATAGTAAAGAACAAAGCCAGACTTGTCGCAAAAGGCTATCGTCAAGAAAAGGAATCGACTTCAACTAGATGTACGCTCCAGTGGCAAGGCTGGAGGCAATAAGGTTATTCCTAGCATATGTTACACTCAAAGGCTTCACTATCTACCAGATGGACGTGAAGTCTGCCTTCCTTAATGGTGACATAAAGGAAGAGGTGTATGTGGAAAAACCTCCAAGTTTCATTGATTCTAACTTTCCTGAGTATGTTTACTTACTGCATAAAACTTATATGGTCTGAAACAAGTTCCTCGAGCTTGGTATGAGACGTTGTCTACCTTTTTACTTGAGAACAAGTTCACAAGGGGAAAGATAGACAAGACATTATTTCTTAGGGAAATTAAAGACAAGATTTTGCTAGTGCAAATCTATGTCGACGGCATTATTTTTGGCTCTACTGATGACAACATCTGCAAGAAGTTTTCAAAACTTATGCAAGGGAAGTTTAAAATGAGCAGTATGAGCGAGCTAAAGTATTTCTAAGGGCTTCAAGTGAAACAGTCTGAATATGGAATTTTCATCTCACAGACCAAGTTCACCAAAGGGCTGATTAAGAAATTCGGAATGGAGAACGCAACCTCGATGAGGACTCCAATGAGTTCAACTATGTCTCTGGATAAGGATGGAAAAGGGAAACCTTTTGATGAAACCAAGTACAGAAGCATAATTGGATCCTTGCTCTACCTTACTGCAAGTAGACCTGACATAATGTTCTCAACATGTGTCTGTGCTAGATTTCAGGTGAACTCCAAGGAATCTCACTATGCTGCTGCAAAGCAGATTTTGAGATACCTTAAAGGTACACCAAATCTTGGCTTATGGTACCCAAGAAGTAATGACAGCGAACTAATAAGTTTTTCAGATGCAGATTTTGCAGGGAGTAAAGACGACAGGAAAATCACTTCCGGGATATGTCAATTCTTTGGAAGAAGACTTATCTCCTGGAGTAGCAAGAAGCAAAACTGTGTGGTAATCTCAACGGCTGATTCAGATTACATCTCTGCAGGCAGTTGCTATGCACAGTTACTTTGGATAAAGAATCAGTTTGAGGACTACAACGTGAAGTTTGACAAGATTCCATTGTTTTGCGACTCTTCCAGCGCAATAGCAATAACCAAAAACCCAGTCTCGCACAGCCGGACAAAGCATATAGAGCTAAGGTATCACTTCATCTAGGAGCATGTGGAGCATGGGGACAGACCTTCGATATGTCTCTACAAATAGACAAATTGCAGACATTTTTACGAAGCCGCTGGACGAGACCAAGTTCTAGTTCTTCAAAACAAAACTTGGGATACTCAACAAAGAAGACTAGAGAAGATGGACTTTCAAGAAGGCTCAAGGTTCAAAGATGGAATTGGACAATAGAGCTGAAGCAACCAAGGTGAATATTTGTGAAGAAGTTGGACTCTTCAAAGAAGATGCTATTACCAAGCTATCTGTTGAAGTCAGAAAGGGGGAGAAATTGGTAAAAGAATATCTAGAAAATTTTCATAGTTCTTATGCTTGCTTACACTACTTTATATACTTAGCATTCTTTTTATGTCCATAATTCACCTTAGTGTAAAGGGTTCTAATTTCTACAAATATTGGGAGATTGTTGGGTATTGTATCCACACTAACCCAGATTTGATGAAGTCACCCTTGAACTAAGATGAATTAACTTGTATTTGATGCTTCGTTTGAGTTATGTGTTTGCAGGAAATCTTATGGGAAGTGTAGACCAATGTCATTCTACAATGGGTCACCAAACACAGGACCATACAATGTAATCCCTCATTATGTGTTCCAAGGCATTGACTCATGTGTAGCCTCTCTATTGGGATACACTTCATATTCAAGATCTAGGACTATGTGAAAAGACTTGATGTTGGTCATCCCTTAGAAGAAGAAAAAATTCTGTCTAGAAAATTTTCCTAAGTAAAGTACTCGAGTAGTTCTTTACTTACTCGAGTAGGTTACTGAGTTCATACTCGAGTAATAATACTCCTACTCGAGTAGTTAAGTTATATCCCGAGTTGTCAATTATGGCTCTCGAGTAGTTAAGACAACTACTCGTGTAGTTTCTTTAATCCTCTTGGGTTTTACAGAAATTCTCTTCTCAAAATTTTCTAAGTTAAAACTCGAGTAGTACTGTATAGTACTCGAGTAGTTTTTTCCTCTGTCTCGAGTAGTTAAATTCTGACTCTCATGTAGTTCTTATTTACTCGAGTAATATAAGTCATGTACTCGAGTAGTTCATCTACTACTCGAGTAGTCCAGTATTGATACTCGTGTAATCCAGGATTTCATTCCAGAAAATTTCTCTAAGTGAATTACTCGAGTAGTCATCTCCATATACTCGAGTAGTTCTATTTGTCTCGAGTAGTCATCTCTATATACTCGAGTAGTTCTATTTGTCTCGAGTAGTCATCTCCATATACTCGAGTAGTTCTATTCGTCTCGAGTAGTTCAACTTTTATACTCGAGTAGTTCAGTTTTACTATTCCAGAAATTTTCTAAGTCTTTGTCTCGAGTAGTATTTCTTATACTCGAGTAGTTCATTCTTATATACTCGAGTAGTATTTCTTTTACTTGAGTAATTTACTCCACCTCTCGAGTAAGTACTCGAGTATGTTATTCTTATTACTCGAGTAGCTGATTCCTTGAACTTTTATTTACTCGAGTAGTTGACTTCATGTACTTGTGTAATCATCTCATTCTCTCTCGAGTAGTTTTTCTCATATACTCGAGTAGTTTTTCTTACTCGAGTAGTAATCTTCTACCTACTCTAGTAGTGCTGCATATACTCGAGTAGTCTGTTACATCTCGAGTATTTTACTTTGACTTTTCCAAAAATTCGTTAAGTCCAGACTAACAGTCTTATTCATAAACTTTGACGTGATTGGTCCACGTGTCTCTCATAATGACTCAATTATGGTTAATCTTCTCCTCTCCTATAAAAGGTCTTGTCTAAACCGACAAATCCTAACAATTCTAAATTTTAAGAAGATTATTTTTTAAGAAGTTTTTACAACCGCTTTCTGTCTCCTCTCTCTCTCTTCAAGAAATGAAAACTTTCGCCGTCGCCGTCGCAGATTCCCGACCGGCTAGGGTTTTCATTTTCAAAGGATTCAGATTAAGAAGATTTTACAGATCGAGATTTTCGCTCAACTCTTCATCCTCTATTCGATCGTGTAAAGTCAAGAAGTTTCAGATCTAATTTTGCCGAGGTTTTCTTCACCTATCTGATAAAGCTGAAAAGTCTAGAAGAAGAAGATCCTGGCCTATTAATTTGAGATCTTACAAGATTCATTGTTTGTATTTCTATACAATTTTATTTCATTATTGTAGGAGAAGTTTTCTCCGAGTGTAGGAGCTTTTGACTCCGAGTTTGTAGGAAAATTTACCTTCCGAGTGTAGATCCGTTTTGTGGATCGAGATTATAGAAACGTTGTTCCGAGGGTAGGATTGATTTTCAATCCGAGATAGTTGAGTAGCCGAGTCTAGTGTATTGCTAGATCGGTGAGGGAAAGTGGATGTACCCAAGGTTGGGGAACCACTATAAATCTTGCTCGTCTGTGTTTGATTGGTAGATAGATCTGTGCTTTGGTTTGTAATTTTTTATTCCGCAAAAAGACGGACAATTCACCTATTCACCCGCCTCTAGGTGATTTAGGTAGGCAACTATAAACTTTCACTGATGTTGCAGATTGAAAATTATCTACATATATGTTGCCTTGTCTATTTCCAATTAAAACAGTTTGGTTTTCTTTAGTAGAAATAATACAAGAGCTTGAGTTAAAAGATACCTGATAACCTTCATTACATAGTTGACTTATGGAGATGAGGTTATGTTTCAGTCCACTTACATATGTAACCTTTTTGAAAGTAACTACTCCAATCTTAACTTCTCCAAAGCCTGCAGTATGGCTACAATTTGAGTCACCAAAGATCACCTTTGGTCCGAGCTTGGACTTGTAATTATTTAGGTTATCCTTGCTACCAGTCATATGCTTGGAGAATCCACTGTTCAGATACCATCGTTGATTAAAAGATGGACATCACTTTACCTGCAAAGGAAAAAAAATTAGTTGTTCTTGACCCAGATTATCCTGGGCCCTTTATTTTCCTGATATGAAAAACTTGATATAACAGAAAATTCAGGTTGAGATTTATATCCTAAGGGATGGTATCTCTTTGGTGGAATTTCCCAATTAGCAAATGGATTAGCAGGTTTTCTAGTTTGATTAAAATTTCTGTTAAAGTTATGATTTTTGTTAATTCTGACTGAGTTCGACGAAGTGTTGTAAGTTCGTCGATCGGAGTTCGACGAGATGAGATGAGATCGTCGATCTCTGCTCAGAGAATGAATACATTCATTTTATGTGCCCCAAGTTCATCGATCTCTGCTCGAAGAACCATACAAGATTCGTCGATTGCAGTAAGATGAATTATTATGGATAATGTTGGCTTTCATAGATCGTCGATTGGAGTTCGACGAACTAGCCACATTTCGTCGATCTGAGTTCGACGAAATCTGTTGAACATTGTTTTTATTTAGATTTTTCTTGTTTTGTTCCCTTTTCTTATTTTTAGGTTTTAATTCATGTTTATTATCATTTTTATTATTGTCTATCTTTTCTTTTCCCTTTTCAGAAACAAATTTTATTGGAGTAGTTAATATATTTTTCTTAAGTATGAGAGGTAAGCTTGATGAAGCACCTAAGCCCAGCTTACCATTCAGTCTGGCATTGACTGTACTTGTGTTGTCCATCAGCTTAAGGCTTCTCCCATTGAGAGATTCCTCAAGTTGCCTGACCTCACATAATTCTGTTTTTAGAGAAATGATTTGTTCATTTGCTAAAACTAAATCATCCTTGAGCTTAGTGTTTTCAGCAAATAGATTATCAAATTCAGCTTATCTATCTCTTAGCATTTTGAATTCTTTTTAAGATTTTATTATGTCATTACATAAGTCTTTGAATTCATTTTTAAAATTAATAGAATTGAAATCAAAAGAAGAGATTACCTGATCATCTTCTGTCTCTGATTCCTCTTCTGATTCCTTAGAATGAGTTTCTGCTTGGTCTTCAGCATCAGGCATACTGCATGAGGCATTGATTGCATGAGGCAGACTTCTCTTGCCTTGGCTTCTTCTTCATCTTCACTGGAGCTGGAAGATGAGGTCTCTTCATCAATATCACTCCAAATTTCAACAATGAATCCTTTATCCTTTCTTTTATGTTTGCTGGAGGAGTGTTTGCTTGAGTGCCTGCTTGAATTCTTTTCGTTTTCTTTCTCTTTTCTTCTGTCTCTTTTCTGAGCTTGTGGGCATTCATGAAGAATGTGCCCAGGCTTTCTGCATCCAAAGCAGATAATTTCCTTGGTAGGAGTTGTAACAACTCCATCCGTTCACATAGTATATACAAGAAGGTCCGGCGGGGCCCCACAACATATACCACAAAACAGGCAGTGAAGTTACGGAGTGATACCAGAGTAGCACAATGCACCCTAACTCAGTGCATTCTAGCGGAAGCCTAACACTAACACTTGAACTCCACACCTGAATGTCCAACAAATTAAAGCTCCACATTTGATATAGCATAGGAATTTCTTTCAAATACAAACGGTTGGCCTTATGGCCTTACAGGACTTTCAGAACAGTGACCTCAAACATTGGCACGCAGGCCGGCCACAGCAAAAGAAAACACAACATTTTCATTAATTTTAGCCTTCGAGGGCTAGCAGTGGCGACAGCAAATGCAGCAGGGACTTCAGCCCTTATGCGTCCCACTCGCCTCTCAAGCACCTGCACATGGACATTCCACCCAAGGGTGGCAAACAGAGGCAACAGTCAGCATTCAGCTTACCAAATTATAACGACCCTATCCCTTTCTCGGGGCAGCAGTATTCTTCCCTGCAGGCATAGCATGTTACAAGCATGTATATATTTCATACAATGTGCTCTCACGCACATACATACCATCACAATCGTCAGCCACCCGGCCCGACGATACATGTACACAGGGCACATTCTTGGTGTACCGGCGAACCAGTTCTCCACCACCTTATTAGGCTCACAACCCAACAACAACTCACTTGAGCATTTACTCCATGTCGTGCAGCCCGAGTTTTATAGTCTTAGTGAACCGGGACTGACCCGTAGCCCCCCATTGTATCACGACACACAGGCCTAAGACTCTTGATATACTCTCCAACAGACCGCACTTTCAGGTATCACGTCGGACGGACATAACGCAGGTCGGATCCTCCACCCCCCGTTGCTCAAATCGCCTTTCCATCACCGAGCACAACGTACTCGTGGCTAAATCAAAGGCACGGGTAGGTCTCACTGATCCTGTTCTGTCATTCAAGCATGGGTGTTTTCCTGGGCGCACCAGTACTTACCATTACACCCATTCATATCACTCATCATTAGCGGATCTTTCCTGTGCGCACCAGTACTTCCTACTACTCTCTTCACAGGTATGACTCCGCAAATGTCACAAATGTCAGTGGTCTTTCCTGGCTACCACGGCAGTACTTCCTGCTACTTCATTTCACAGGTACCACCTATGAACATTAAGCATCATAAAGGGTATTTCCTGGAATTCCAATCCAGTACTTCCTGCTACTTCCTTCACAGGTAGAACCCAACATCACAAGCAGCACAAGCATTATACGGGTATTTTCCTGGACTACCACTCCAGTACTTTCTGCTACTTCCTTTCACAGCTCCAACCCGTCGACTCCTAAACTACATGTTTTTTTCACGGAGTCATCTCCGATTTGTATGCAGCATCAGCAATCTAGACCAACCTGTCCAGATGGGCTTCACACATCATGCCTATTCTGTACTCCATTTACGGATTTATATGCCAAACAAGAGGGGATTCCATGAATCTACCTAAAGACTCCCACAACAAACCACCCTCTGGTGGGGGAATCATATGCATATGCCAAAAGGAAGCCTTCACATGGCTAGGAAGAAAGGTCGTTACCCTCGAAGACCGCTTCGATGCCATGAGCTCCTAACTGGCTAGGAAGAACCGCAACAGCTTTTCCTCCGCAAAGCCGGCCTCGGATCTCTCGTCGGAAAACCACAGCACCACCAATGACCAGCCCCCTTTCTCCTCCTCCTTCTTCCTTTCTCTTTCTCTCACTAGGAATGTAGAAAGAGAAGGCCAAGAATGAGAATGAGTTCTTCTTACTCATCCAAGGCCTTAAGGAAGTAGGGAGGCAGCACAGTCCTTGGATCTCAGCTGAAGGAACAGATGGCCAGGATTTTGCCACAAAAGCATAATTTTTGCCTAACACGGCCTGTGACACGCAAGTGTCCCAGGCCGTGTGCCTCAAGCAGTGCTCAACCGACTTATCCAATCCAGTGACACGCCCATATGACACGCCCGTGTCACGGGCCGTGTCCCCTGACACGCCTTCAGACACGCCCATGTCTGTGGCCGTGTTCATCAGGCTGCACTACCTCAAAATCACACAAGACTCACACGGCCTGTGACACGACCGTATCTCAGGCCGTGTGCCCATTACACGGCACTAGACACGCCTCAGCTCAAATTCATCGGGCTGAGTTCGTCGACCGTGCAGACACGCCCTGTGATACGCCCGTGTCACAGGCCGTGTCCTATGCTCTCGACAATCGTCGACCAAATTTTTGTCGACCCCTCGCTGACTGCTCACCCAAGAAGTATACGCCCAGGGACAAGCCCGTGTCCCAGGCCGTGTCACCCAATTTTTCCAAACTCTGGATTTTGGGGTGTTACAACCCTCCCCTCCTTACAAAATTTCATCCTCGAAATTTGCACCAAGTTAGGGGATCAAACAGAAGGATTTTCATTCCACAATCGTTTCAATACAACTTGATACCTATTGCACAATCGTTATACAAAGAGTTCGGGAATCTCAGCTCGCATGGTCTGCTCTTGCTCCCATGTAAGCTTCTCACAGCCGTAATTTTCCCACCGGACTGTAACCATCCCGACCGTCTTGTTCCGCAACTGCTTCTCGGCTCGATCCTCTATCCGAATGGGCCTAACCTTCGTCGTTAGCCCATACTCCACCGGCACTTGATCATCCCTGATCACCTGAGCTGGATCTTTCACGGCCTTCCGCAGCACCGTGCTGTGAAACACATCATGCAATCCACCCAAGTCTGCCTAAAGAGATAGCGGATATGCGGCTTCTCCAACTCGCTCGACCACTTCAAACGGAACAAGATAGAGTGGACTCAACTTTTCCAAACGTCGAATTCTGGATGCGCCTTTGAAAGGTTTGATCTTCAAGTATACCCAAGCGCCCACCGCGAACTCCACGTTCCGGTGCTTGGCGTTGTAGTATTTCACTTGTTGATCTTGAGCTATCAATAGTCGTTCACGAATAGTGCGTATTGTCGCATTTGCTTCATAGACTTCATTATGCATATACGCTCTGGCTTCGCCTGCTTCTACCCAGGCTAAAGGAGTACGACATTTCCGTCCATACAGAGCCTCATACGGTGCCATGTCGATTCTCTCTTGATATCTGTTATGGTAGGCAAACTCCACCATATAGAGATGATCTTCCCATCTCTTTCTAAAGTCGAGGGAGCACATCTGAAGCATGTCCTCCATCGTTCTGTTGGTTCTTTCAGTTTGGCCATCCGTTTGGGGATGAAAGGCTGTGCTGAATGTCAACTTCGTGGCCAACAGTTGATATACTAGCCTCCAGTCATTCGATGTGAACTACCCGTCTAGATCACTTACGATGCTCCATGGAACATCGTGTAGTCGCATAATCTAGTCCACATACAACTTTGCCAAACTTTCTACCGAATCATTCTGTCTGTTCGGAAAGAAGTGTACCACTTTCATTAGATGATTGATAATCACCCAGATGGAATCATTTCCTCGCTGAGATCTCGACAACCCGTGTACGAAATCCATGGAAATATCATCAAACTTCCATTCTGGAATCGTCAACGATTTCAAATTACCGCCCGGCTTCTGGCATTCCGCCTTCACCATAACACAGGTTTGGTATTTGGCCACATACTGAGCACCATCTTTCTTTAGCCCGGGCCACCAGAATAGCTTTTTCAACTCCCTGAACATCTTTGTGTTCCCAGGGTGAATTTAGTACTTCGTATAATGCGGTTCATAAATCAGTTCTTCCCTCAATTTACCCAAACTTGGGACGCACAAACGACCCTCCTTCCGCAGAAGACCGTCATCCTAGGAGAACTTGCCCTCTGGCCCATTTTCACAGAGCGTAGGAGATCTTCATCTAGCTCCGTTGTTCGTCGAATCCGGTCCGCAAGGTCACACTGTACCTCCATCCAGTTCACAAATGCATCGATGGTGGAATTCTTGTCAACACAAGAAATCTCTAACGCTTCTAACTCCTAGATGAGACGTTCATTATGCCTCTGCAACCAACTTGCCCTTCTCGGAGCTCTTCGACTCAAGGCATTCGTGACCACATTTCCCTTCCCAGGAGCATAGTGAATCTCAAAGGTGTAGACCCCGAGGAACGCCAACCACCTTCGTTGTCGCATGTGCAGGTCCTTCTGCTCCAACAGGTACTTTAGGCTCTTGTGATGTGTATAGATCTCCACCTCCACGCCATAAAGATAGTGTCTCCATAAGTTCACCACTGCCAACTCTAAGTCATGGACGGGATAGTTTTGCTCGTGCACCGTCAGCTGGCATGAGCCATAAGCAATTACCTTTCCATGTTGTAGAAGAATGCAGCCTAAGCCACTCCCTGAGGCATCACGATAGATTACAAATCCATTGGTGCCACATGGCGAAGACAACACAGGTGTTGTGGTCAACCGAATCTTCAGTTCTTCAAAAGCTCGTGCGCACGCTGGCGTCCAAACGAACTTCTGATCTTTTCTCGTTAGTGTGCTTAGCGGCAAAGCGATCCGCAAGAAATTTTCAACAATCTTCGATAGTAGCCCGCCAGTCCAAGGAAGCTTCTAACTTTGGCCACTGAAGACAATACCGACCACTCCTGTATGGCCTTGATCTTTGTCGAATCCACTGCAATGCCCTCTCCACTTCCCACATGGCCTAGAAATGCCACTGACGTCAGCCAACACTCGCACTTCGAGAACTTGGCGTAGAGCTGATTCTGCTTTAACTTCTGCAACACGAACCGTAAGTGCTTCTCATGATCGACTTCCTATTTTGAGTACACTAGTATATCATCAATGAACACAATCGCGAACAGATCCAGGCACTCTCTGAATATTCGGTGCATCAAGTCAATAAACACTGAGGGCGCATTGCACAACCCAAATGGCATTACCGTGAACTCCTACTACTTGTACCGTGTTCCAAATGTGGTTTTGGGAATATGTTCTTCCCGTATCCTCTACTGGTAATAACCTGATTTCAAGTCCAACTTCGAGTAGACAGTCGATCCCACTAGTGGATCAAATAACTTATGAAGCCGTGGAATCGGATAGTTATTTTTCTCAGTCAGCTTACTCAGTTCGCAGTAATCAATACATAACCGCAAGCCACCGTCTTTCTTCTTCACCAAAAGCACAGGGGCGTTCCAAGATGACATACTTGGGCGTATATAACCCTGCTTCAGCAACCCTTGCAGTTGGACTTTCTACTCCGCTATCTTCTTCGGCGCGACGCGATATGGCGAGCGGGCCACAGGTTTCGCACATAGTACCAATTTGCTCGAGAAGTCAATCTCTCACTGGGGTGGTAGCCCAGGGAGATCCTTGGGAAACACATATGCACATGCTGATACCGACAATACAGATGCAGTCAACCAGAAATCGCGACTTCCTAATTGCACCGCCATATCGCAAGCCTTAACAGCAAATACCATGCAACATTCGGCAACACCACCCTAACGCTCTCTGTCTACCCAAGTTACGCTGGGAGATTTGTCGACAGAAATGAATACGAAGCATCTGTATCAAATAGTGCTTGTGTTAGCGTGTTCCGAATCATCGCAAAGCCTGTGGTGCACGTAACACACACAAGCTACATACACAAGATGCAAACAAAAGCAATCAATACGATTAGCGCGCACTTGTAACACTTAGGATTGCGCCTGGGATGCAGAGGACTCCACCACTGCTTTTCCATCTCCATATAAGACGCTCCTATTTCCTGCTCAACCAGACGTCGACCACTCCTCATAAGGTTGGGCAAAATTGTCCCATGGTTATAAAGCATCAACTATCTATTCGTGTTCACGACTATCGTACAAACACGTTGACCCCACACATACATGTATTGTAGTTATATAACATAAACGCCATCATAGAACTGCCATCCAAAATGTCTTACTGTACATATAACACATGCATAATCCACCGTACATGAGGAGCCCAATTATTTATGTACATCATTATGTCGACATTTCCTTCTCCTTTATTGCCCGCTAAGAGCCAACGTGGCAATCTCGGGCTTTATGTCCTGCTTTACCACACGAATAACACTTGTATTGCTTCTGTGGCTGGTGAACACCATCCCAACAGTCACGAGCAATGTGTCCTACCTGGCCACAAGCATAACAAGTACGAGTCTCGAGTCTCTGCCTCTTGCGATGAACAGACTTTCCCACCTTTGGAGTTCTTACTTTCCTGGTTGCAGGCATCTGCTGGGCTCTTTTTCAAGTCCATCTCCAATAGACCAGCTGACTCCACTAGTGGTTGGAATCCCAATAGCTTAGGACTCATCAACAAGAAATGGAGTTCCTGACGTAGCCCATCGTAAAACTGATTGATCTTCATCCCCTCGGTTTCAAACACAAACTCAGGTTGTTGTCTCATTGCAACAAATGCATGAAAATAGTTCTCAACTGTGTCATCTCCTTGGCTCAAACACACGTTCACTGACGAAGCTGATGCGCTTTCCCTTGCTGTGTGCTGAATTTCACGAATCGGCATGGGACACATTACCGGATCAGAGGGTTGAACATGCCCCTCATTGTAAGCCTTGAGCATTGCAAAAACCACATCATCAATCAGTCGAGCCGTCTCTATCGATGGAGGAGATGTTGGTACCACAGTTGATATCATGCTTCCCATTGAGTGTTGGGGTTCCTGCTGCCACGCAATCGCACTCATCGTCTACAGTCGTAAAATTACACAAGTAAGCAACAAACATATTGCCAAAAGCAATACTAGGAACACAAAGGTTCCCCAAACACATGTATTTGCATTCCTAAAGTGGACATTCAGGAGTTCATTCGTGTTAATTTGGTTTGCACCGACACGTGCTCTCCACCCCGCAAAAGAAGTCGACCACGACTGCGAGAGGGAAAGACCAAGACAGCTGATACCAAAAATATAACAAACCCATCCGTTCACATAGTATATACAAGAAGGTCCGGCTGGGGCCCCACAACATATACAACAAAACAGGCAGTGAAGTTACGGAGTGATACCAGAGTAGCGCAGCGCACCCTAACTCATTGCATTCTAGCGGAAGCTTAACACTAACACATGAACTCCACACCTGAATGTCCAACAAATTAAAGGTCCACATTTGATAGAGCATAGGAATGTCTTTCAAATACAAACGGTTGGCCTTATGGCCTTACAGGGCTTTTAGAACAGTGGCCTCAAACATTGGCATGCAGGTCGGCCATAGCAAAAGAAAACACAACATTTTCATTTAGTTTAGCCTTTGAGGGCTAGCAACAGCAACAGCAAATGCAGTAGGGACTTCAGCCCTCATGCGTCCCGCTCGGCTCTCCAGCACCTGCACACGGACATTCCACCCAAGGGTGGCAAACAGAGGCAACGGTCAGCATTCAGCTGACCAAATTATAACGACCCTACGCCTTTCTCGGGACAGCGGTATTCTTCCCTGCAGGCATATCATGTTACAAGCATGTATATATTTCATACAATGTACTCTCACGCACATACATACCATCACAATCGTCCGCCACCCGGCCCGACGATCCATGCACACAGGGCACATTCTTGGTGTACCGGCGAACCAGTTGCTCACCACCTTATCAGGGTCACAACCCAACGACAACTCAATTGAACATTTACTCCATGGTGTGCAGCCGGAGTTTTATAGTCTTAGTGAACCGGGACTGGCCCATAGCCCCCCATTATATCACGGCACACAGGCCTAAGACTCTTGCTATGCGCTCCAACAGACCGCACTTTTAGGTCTCACGTCGGACGGACATAACGCAGGTCGGATGCTCCACCACCCGTTGTTCAAATTGCCTTGCCATCACCGAGCACAACATACTCGCGGTTAAATCAAAGGCGCGGGTTGGTCTCACCGATCCTGTTCTGGCATTCAAGCTTGGGTGTTTTCTTGGGCGCACCAGTACTTACCATTACACCCATTCATATCACTCATAATTAACGGATATTTCCTGGGCGCACCAGTACTTCCTGCCACTCTCTTCACAGGTATGACTCCGCAAATGTCACAAATGTCAGGGGTCTTTCCTGGCTACCATGCAAGTACTTCCTGATTCTTCATTTCGCAGGTACCACCTATGAACATTAAGCATCACAAAGGGTATTTCCTGGAATTCCAATCCAGTACTTCTTGCTACTTCCTTCACAGGTAGAACCCAACATCACAAGCAGCACAAGCATTATACGGGTATTTTCCTGGACTACCACTCCAGTACTTCCTACTACTTCCTTTCACAGGTCCAACCCATCGACTCCTAAACTACACGTTTTTTTCACGGAGTCTTCTCCGGTTCGTATGCAACATCACCATCTAGACCAACCTGTCAAGATGGGCTTCACACAGCATGCCTATTCTGTACTCCATTTCCGGATCTATATGCCAAATAAGAAGGGATTCCATGAATCTACCCAAAGACTCCAACAACAAACCACCCTGTAGTGGGGGAATCATATGCATATACAAAAAGGAAGCCTTCGCATTACCTGAAAGAAAGCTCATTACCCTCGAAGACCGCTTCGGTGCCGTGATCTCCTAACTGGCTAGGAAGAACTACAACAACTTTTCCTCCGCAAAACCGGCCTCGGATCTCTCGTCGGAAAACCGCAGCACCACCAATGACCAGCCCCTTCCTCCTCCTCCTTCTTCCTCTCTCTTTCTCTCACTAGGAATGTAGAAAGAGAAGGCCAAGAATGAAAATGAGTTCTTCTTAATCATCCATGGCCTTAAGGAAGCAGGGAGGCAGCTCAGCCCTTGGATCCTAGCTGAAGGAACGAACGGCCAGGATTTTGCCACAAAAGCATAATTTTTGCCTGACACGGCCTGTGACATGCCCGTGTCCCAGTCCATATGCCTCAAGCGGTGCTCAACCGACTTATCCAATCCAGTGACACACCCATGTGACACGCCCATGTTACGGGCTGTGTCCCCTGATACGCCTTTAGATACGCCCGTGCCTGTGGCCTTGTTCATCAGGCTGCAAAACCTCAAAATCACCCGAGATTCACACGGCCTGTGACACGCCCGTATCTCAGGACGTGTGCCCATTACACTGCACTAGACACTCCCCAGCTCAAATTCATCGTGCTGAGTTTATCGACCGCGCTGACACGCCCAGTGACACGCCCGTGTCACAGGCCGTGTCCTATGCTCTCGACAATCGTCGACCAAATTTTTGTCGACCACTCGTCGACTACTCACCCAAGAAGGACACTCCCTGGGACACGCCCGTGTCCCAGGCCTTGTCACCCAATTTTTCCAAACTCTAAATTTTGGGGTGTTACAGGAGTTCTGTCATACTTAGGTTTATCATCACACTTGGATGGCCTTCTCCTGAAGACTTTCTTTACAAGTTTATAAAACCTTTTGGCCAGCAAACTCATTAACTCTTCATTGGCAGGAAAGGGTTTCTAATTCTTCTATTGCTTTGAAAGCAATATTGTGCTCCTTCCTTGAAGAGGTTGAGGCATTTAGTTCAGCAGCCTCTCTGGTCTTGATTAACTGCTCATAGGATTTTAGCATTCCAAGGAGAGATTCAGTGGATATCTAATTCAAACTTCTGGCTTCCTTGATTGGCCAGATCCTAGAATCCTAAGTGATGGGGAAGCACATTAGGATCTTGTCATTAATCTCAGTTAAGGAGATATCTTTATCCAGGGTCGTTAGTTCATTGATGATAACATTAATCCTGTTATACATCTCAGCCATTGTTTCAGATTCCTCCTTCTTGAAGTTCTCATATTGTGATATTAGGAGGGATCTTCTGCCCTTTCTCTTATCTGCTGAGCCTGCAACCATCTGGTTTAGAGAGTCCCATTTTTATTTGGCAGAAGTGGATTCAGCCATCTTTTGAAATATGTCATCTGACATAGTTTGGGCCAATATATTCATAGCTTTTGCTTCAACTATTTTAGCTTTCTTCTGAGCATTAGTCCACTCAGGTGGTGGAAATACATGAGTGCTTGAAGTTGATGTGGATGCAGTCTCTGCTGTAGGTTGAGGGGGTCCTGTCAAAATTGAATTGAAGATATCCTCATCAATAGAATTCACGTAAAGCTTGATTCTTGCCTTCCAGAGTTCAAATTTGTTCAAGTTGCAGACTGGAGGTCTGGTGCTAGCATAATCTTTATTTTGTGTCATTACTGTAATAATATAAAAACTAAAGATGAGAAAAACAATCTAACAAGGATCTTGGTTCAGATGTGAATCTGTAAAACCAAAGAAAACACCCCTCTGATACTAATTGAAGGATGGTATGAAAGATACCACCTGAGAGGTTAGATCTATTTAAATCTAGAGGGGGGTGATTAGAGTATTTTAAAATCTTATTAGATTTTTATTGCGGAATTAAAATAGTGATACTTATATGTGTAATCAGTTAGTGTAGAAATAAAACTAAACTATTCAGCAAATAGCACACAATTAAAATAAGAGAGCAGCACATACAACACAAGAATTTTATAGTGGTTCCCCTAAACTTGGGTACATCCACTATTCTACCACCCTGGTAGGAATCCACTCAGGTTTTTGATCAGGTGCCCTCCACCAATCATGTTTTTTCTCAGGTGCCTTGTCACCACAAGATCTGATTCAAGTAGATCATGAAACCCTTCAGGCTTTTGATCAGGTGCACAAAAACCAAATCAAGTCTTTTGATCAGGAGACTTGCAACTAAGTGTTTAACTTTTGAAGGGAGTTAGAACCCTGTGTACAGTGGGGTGAAGAAAATAAAAACTATATGTTGTCTTCTCTTTTCTCAAAACAACTGAGAAGACTTGTGAATCCTTGATGGTGTCAAAGCTCCTCCTGAGATGAAGTTTTGTTCAGGAAAATTGAGAGCTTTGCAGGGTGTATAGGTCTTCTTGAAAACATTCTCCAGAAAGCTGTAGACAGATGAAGTTGATTGTCTCTTGAAAGCTTGCTGGAAGAAAAACACTTGATGAAGACAATGCAGAACTTTTTTTCTCTTGAATAATTTCTTGTGTCATGTATTTTTTTCTAAAACTTGATTATATCATCGACAACAAATAGGTCTTTGAATTTTAATTCGATTGCCTTGATTGACTGCTGAAATCTTGGAACTTGGACAATAGCTAGAAGAGCAATCAAGTAATTCCTTTACTATCCCAAGAATTAGCTGTATAATGACTCTGTGAAAACTAGTAATTAATGTTGCCATATGAACGATTATATTCTGAGAATCTAAGCATTAATTACTCAAATCAATATAAGCAATAAAAAGCCTAATCAATTTGAAATAACTGAAGAGAATAAAAATGTTGAACTGGTAATTTTTCTTGATCTGAGATCCTGGATCGTCGAACTCAACCTCTCTTTCGTCGAGTTGAGCCCTGAGAGCTTTGAACTGAAATACAGCTTTACATACTGGGCTCCAAGATCATCGAACAGAGATAGTGGATCGTCGAACTCAAAGTCTGATAGAAGATCAGAGTTCGTCGAACAGAGATAGTGGATCGTCGAACTCAAAGTATGATAGAAGATCAGAGTTCGTCGAACGACTTCTTCAACATGAAATTTCTGCCTTGTTCTGGTTTATGCAATCTTCTAAGTCTTCTGAGGGCTTGGTCTGATCAAAAAGACTTGTTGACCTATCCTATAATATAATGAAGACCTACGACCCTAGACTATATAAGGAGGGTCAATCTATGCAGCCCTAATAGTGAACCTTAGCCCAAATCCTAAACACAGGTGGGGTTCTAACATGTTAGACTGTACAACCAAGTAACCTGGCTCTGATATCAATTGAAAGTGAGGGATAAATATCTCTTACACTAGAGGGGGGGGGGGTGAATAGTGTATATTAAAATTTTACTTTGTTTTTACAGTGGAGTTAAAGTAGGTGATAAATAAGTATATAAGAAAATAAAACTATCACAGCACGAAACAAAAGATGTAAAGGCAATCCAAACGACACAAGGAATTTATAGTGGTTCCCTAATAAATCTGTGTACATCCACTCTTCTACCACCCTGGTAGGAATCCACTACAGGTTTTTGCACATGTGTATTGCCACCATAGGTTTTTGATCTGGTGCACTGTCAGCAGAAGATCTATTTTTCTAAGGGAGATCTAACAACCTTTTGAGCTTTTGATAAGGTGCCCAAAAACCAAACGCAAATCTTTTGATCAGGTGACTTGTGAATCAAAAGGTTAACTATTGAAGGGAGTTATAACCCTGTACACAGTCAAAGAAAAATGAAAATGATGTTGTCTTCTCTGTCTCAAATCTCTGAGAAGGCTAGTGGATTGTTGATGATGTCAAAGCTCCTCTGAGTTGTATGAATCTGATCAGGTGTGGAAGCTTTGCTTCAGGGTGTATGCATTAAAAGTGATGTTGCTCTTCAACAAGCTTTTAGACTGATTTTGATTTATTGTCTCTTGAAAGCCTGAAGTAGATGAAGAAGAACTCTGTGTATATGAGAGCTGTGTTGTGTTCTTCACTTTTCTGTACACTGTTCTATCTTGTTGACTGATTACTGGTTCTCTAATTTCTCGCAATCTTCTGAAAATCACGTTATATATATTAATTGCAGATTCAAAAACATTTCAATTTTAAATTCTTTCCTTGAAATCCTCTGCATAATTTTTGGGAGTTGGAACGACTAATTTAGCCTTGAACGCATTTCCCTAACCGTCCTAGTAAATTTGGTAGAGTAATAACTCTATGAAATCCATAATTAATGTTGTCAGGTAATGACTATATTCTTGGGAATATTGAGTATTAATTATTATAGTATTACTGTCTTAATATTTGAAATCAAACTGTTATAGTTGAATTGAGAAACTATAGAGAAGATTAGTCAAATAGAACCTGTAAGGAGTTAGTAGAACTCAGCAAAGATTTCATCTGTAACATCCCATTTCCAACTAGACCCATAAGAGTTGTTTTGGTCATGACTAGGTCATGACAAAATCCTCAGAAGCTCAAAGGACCAAGTGAACAAGGGCCAAGGTGAAAATCACCTTGGTCTGCATATAGCACATGCTCACCACCAGACTTAGGGTTTGACTTTAGGGCTTAACTTTAGGGATACAAATTTACCCCATGACCCTACCACAACACCCTAAACCACCTTGGGTGGTCCATAGGGTCACTAAGCACTCAATGGGGACAGGCAAAGTGGTCAAGTTGGCTTAAGTCCACCCTAACACAAAATGGGTCAAACTGGCCTACTTAGGATCAATTGACCTTCCCTTATCTAAGTGAACTCCACACATGCCTTCCTGACCATAACATTAGGTCAATGGGTCACCAAGGACCCATTGGGGTCAAACCAAGAGTCTAGGTTGACCAAAGTCAACCCTAACCCTAATTTGGTCAAAGTATCCTTCCTAAGGGCAGCTAACCTCCAAAGTGCCAAGATAACCCTATCCAGCCCAACCTAGACCATAGGGGAGGCCAATGGGTCACCAAGGACCTACTAGGGTAAACCCAAGAGTCTAGGTTGACCAAAGTCAACCCTAACCCTAATTTGGTCAAAGTACCCTTCCTAAGGGCAGGTGACCTCCAAAGTGCCAAGACAACCCTACCCAGCCAAACCTAGACCCTAGGGGAGGCCAATGGTCACCAAGGATCCATTGGGGTCAACCCAAAAGGTCAAAATGACCAAGGTCAACCCTAGTCCAGGTTTAGGTCAACTTAGCCCAAATGGGCTAACCCAAGCTCAAGCCCTATTCACTTGGGCTAGCCACCTCTTAATCATTTATATTAGGAATTAGTGGGCTGCTATTAGGCTAGTGTGATGAACAATTTCAACCATGAGGGGCAGGAGAGAGAAAGCTTTAATTTTCCCATAATGGAGGAGAGAGAAAGAGGGAAGGAGAAGTCATTCATGGCTTAGGGAGGCCAAGAGCCACCTTTGATGGCTGAATTCAACTCCTCTGGGGAAGAGGAGGCGTTTCCAGCCATTTCTTGGCTACCCCAAGCCAGATTCCCTTCCCACCCACCACCATAGCCGAGAATGGCCTTTAATGGCCATAAATGGCCATTCTGCCCACACCCTTCCTCTTCCTGATCTCGTGGTTTTAAAAGCTTCACTGGACTCAGGGGAGTCGTTTACACATTTTACCTGAAGAAGACAAGGCGTCCCACTCTGTAGTTGCAGAAATCTGGCCGGCGACACCACCACCATGGCAACCCGGAGATCGAATCGTCTCCAGACAACCAACAAGGTCCTCCCGTCCTCCTCTCTCTGTGGGTAGATCGTAGGAATCATTACGGATGAAAATTGGGGTCAATTGAACCCGATCGGGAAAGGAGTTTTCCCGATTTTCCATGAAAATCGACTTATCAGGATCGCCGGAATCCACCACTCCGGCGACTGTGCCGCCGCCTGGCCATAGCCGCCACCTCGACAGAGGTGGTGGCGGTGGTGGCCGGCCAGGGAGGTGGCCGGGTGGCCAGCTGTGGAGGCTGGAACCTGCTCCAAGTCGAGAAAATCCTATCTGTCGGCTGGATTAAGAAGATGAATAGATGTCGTCCATGATGCGTCAAGATATATGCAAGATCATGTTATTTATATTCTATATTTTGTATAATTTTGTCACACAAAATCAGTTAGATTAGGAATTATTTTAAAAATACCTAGAGGCCTGTATAGAGAAGAGGGTCAACATATAAATTGTGTCCCTATGGGTCTACTTTAATTTAAAATTGGTTTGAACCAATTTGGATGTATGGTTTGACCAGGGCTCTCATTTTGGTGGGGTCTATACCTAGGATTAGTCAGAGACTAAAATGAGTGCCCCCACTTCATCTCTTGTCCAAATGACCTGAAATTTGGACAGGGAGTCACTCTAACCTATACCTACTCTGTCCAAAAATTGTAATTTTTGTAGATACTTTGTCTATAGTTTTTAAAAAATTTAATAAATAATGCACAAATTAATTAGATGACTTAAACACATCAAAAACCCCTCAAATTTTGGAGGGAGATCTTGCGGAGTATTATTAGGCTCTGGTAAAAATTGCATCACTTTTGGGTTTGGTTTGATAGGGTAATTGTGTAGCAAAGTGTTGGCCCCTTTTTGGTCAAATTAGGGTTAAGTGCCCTAGGTGCTCTTGAGTTGGCCAACCTCACCCAAAGGTGATGGACCTTGGCACTGAGCTGTATTAGCACACAAAATACCCCCTCCACTGATATTGGGAGGAAGTTGAAGGGTGGAGCCCTAGGACACTTGGGTAGGTCCTATGTGTGCAAACATAGAGTTTGAAGGTTAAGGGGTCAAATAACCTTGAAATGACTTGCAATTTGCTGTGGAGGACTTTAGGGTTGTCAAAGTCGTCTGGTAAAAATATCATGAGATTTAGAGGATGTTAGACATCCCAAAACCCTAACCCTAGTTTAGGGCACAAACCTTATAGGATAGGCCGTCAAAATTTAATGAAAAGCTATGAAACTTGAGTAGTATGGTCATGGGATTAACATGAGCCTCTGGTAATTTTATTGGGAATATTGGAACAATATATTTGGTATCTCCTTTGTACTACATGGATTTGCCCTTGATAGTCATTTATTTATTTTGGTCTCACTGTTCATTGAAAAATTATGAAAATTGGGCAGAGGAAGTTTTAGGTCATTATACTCCTACCAGAATTTTATTACAATTTTTAGAAGTATATTATCAGTACTTTCTTCATAAGCTTACAATTGTACAATTATGTTCAAAAATATATTCAGAGCTCAATGTTGGTTAGAAAATTGTGAAACCTATGTAAAAGTGCACTTAGGTCATTATGCTCATGTGCAAATTTTATCATAATTTTTAGATAAATATTTTCATTAGTTGTTTCATTGATTTATGGAAGTGTGTTATTGATCAAAAATTGAAATTAGAGTTTATTATCCACTGAAAAATTTGAAAACTTGGTCAGCGGTGTTTTTATGGCATTTTAGTTATGCTTGAATTTTCTTATAATTTTTGGAAGCTTATTTACAGCACTAGCTTCTTTAGCTGTTAACTATGTGATTATATTTAAAACTATGGATCAAATGCTCATACCTTGCAAAGAAAATTTGGGAGACTTGAATTTACTGTTAATTAGCTGCCTATTATTTTATCATAATTTTATGGAACATTTTGCATGACTGTAAGGGCCACTTCATATACAACCTGGGGCATTTTGATTTTTAGGAGAAATAAATAAAATGTTAGATAAATTAGGAAAATTCCAAGTTTCTGGATTTAGGCTATAAATGTCAAGGTAGGCCTCAATTAATTATCTTAGGGAGTTTGGATGAGGATTTAGAGTACCTCTTATCATGCACGTCATATAGCGTAACGTGGTCTGCATTTAGTAAAACTGCGAAAATCGAGTTAACATGGGGAATGGTCGTAGGGATATGGGATTGTGGTTTACTAATTTTAGTGAAGTGGATTGGATTGTACCACTGGAAGCTGGGATGGGAGTGTTGGGTTGTCTAGAGTTAGGAGGCGCTCGGCATCGACGAAAGATCGTCTTTCCTATGGAGGGAGGAGGAGAGAGAGAATCAAAACACACTAGGGTTAGATCCAGAGTAATATTAAAAAGGGATCGGGAATCGGGTGTTAACCAATAACAGTCAGTGCCTTGCGAAAGGGAGCTTTGGGATTCAACCCATCGTAGTTCCTAGTGCCCTCGAGAGCCCTTCACGGGGAATACCTTGGGCAGTCATGGGCTAACCTAAACCGTAAGTAAAATCAATGTTTAAAAGAGAAATTACTATAAGTAGGAATTCACAATTCACACACCTCAGTAGCTCGGGAGGTTGGTTAGGTTAGTTTGATTAGTCATCCGAACGTAGGTTCGGAAGGTAGATGTAATGGACGGGATAGTCCGGGGAGCCGGTGGCTCGGAAGGATTTGGATACATAAATAAGGTGGTAGGTCTTCGGTATTAGACGCTCTTTCACACCGACGTTGATACGTTGACTCGGCGGGTATGGTTGACTCTTAGCCAAAGAAAGTCTGGTGAATATGGCCAGCGATAGTACGTGGTGACTCTTGGTTGTGTCCTTCTAGAGGCATATGTAAGGGCTAAGCCTGGTAGTGTGGATACCCGCATAGGAGTGGGGGCCCGATCCATTATCTCTATTTGCCACTACGAAGGTTCCTGGGAGTGACGCTAGCTGCCCAAGTGGGGGGGGGGGGAACTAAAGGTCTATGCGCATAGAGTCGTGTGTGTGGGTTGTACTTGCATAAATCATGGCATAACATAGCATTACACTCATACTTGCTTTTAAACATGACACCCTATCATATAAATCAGTATGAGACTTTTTATACGATGGGAGCCTTGCAGAAGACCCTTAAATTATAAGTTTATATGGGCATTCGTATAAGTTAAGGTTACTTACTTCTTAGTATGTTTTTCTTACATGTGCTGCTTGTTCTACTTGTTTACCTTACTGCTTACTCTCATAGAACTGCTAGCTTGTACCTTTCTTCCTTAGCTATATATACATTATAATTAACTGCTAGAATAATTCCACCATCACCTGCTTTTCTTACTCTCCACCTTCATAGCTTTCCTTTCCTCCTCCATGCTCGGTGCCTAGGACCCATGGGGGAGGGGTAGGGGATGATAGGACTTAGTCTTTTGACTAACGGTTTTCGGACCACAACATTCCAGGAACTCTGGATGGGAGATAGGGAGCAGCTATAGGGGAACAGCTCCAGCAAAGTATGGTGCTCATGGAGGTGGGCCAGTCTAGCATAGGAGCACTAGATACTGGTTCCATGAGTGATTAGTTTACTTAGCTTCCGTGAGTGGTTGTAATGAGGATTTGATATACCGAGCTTGAGCCCGTTTATGTTTCTTTGTACTGTTTTATTTCAGTACTTTTATTATATGTGGACTTAATGTGATTTCCTTTACATATATTACATGTGATTGTGGACTTAATTTTATCCATACTATGTGTGAAAGTGCAGCTAGATCTGATATACTCTAGAGGGGGGTGAATAGAGTATATGGTGCTTTAAAAGTTTTTACAACAATTGTTGTAATCTGAGTGAGCAGGGAAGCAGTTATAAATCTAATTACAGAACTAAACTAATCACAAAACAATCAAGGCCAGAAACAAAAATAAAGACAAGCAAAACCAGATGACACAAGGAAATATAGTGGTTCCCCTAAACTTGGGTACATCCACTCTTCTACCACCCTAGGTAGGAATCCACTGTAGGATGAGTTGATCAGGTGTCTTGGGCACCAATGAGCTTTTGATAAGGTGCTCAAAAACTAAATCAGATTTTTGATCAGGTGTCTTGCCACCAATGAGCTTTTGACAAGGTGCTCAAAAACCAAGCTCAAACTTTTGAAGGGAGTTTGAGAAACCCTTTACAGAGATGGGGGTGAGAGAGTGATGGAAGTCTTCTCTTTCTCAAACAACTGAGAAGACTATGTGGATTAATGGTGTTAAAGCTCCCCCTGAGTCCTTGAGATCTTCAGGAAGAGAAGCTTTACTGTAGGGTGATAGGCCTTCAAAAGTTGAGCTCCAACAGAAGATGATTTCAGCAACAGCTGAAATGTTGGATGTCTGGAGTCTTGAAAGATGTTGGCCTTGAACACTTGAGACAAGGGAGATCTGAAGATTTCAGAAAGTTTGATCTCCTTGGATATGTGTTCTTGAGAATTCTTTGAGACAAAATATTTTTGTTTTTGTTCTGAAGATTTCTGATGTCTGTCTGTGTGTGTCTATGTATCTGTAATCTATCTGAGATTCAAAAAGTTCTTCTCTTTTATTCTCTAGTATAGAATGGAAAAACATTCTCTGTCAAGAATAGCCGTTGGCCTGCATTAATTGCATCCTTAATTGCAAAAAATGTCTTCTAGAGGAAAGTCCATAGAAATATTCCTTGAAAATCCCTTGAAACTTGGTCCAGAAATAAATGAAAACGGCTAGGAAATCTTCTGAATTAATTGCAGAATAACTCCTTAACTGATTTTAATTTGAATCTAGAAACATCCTTGAAGTTATCTGAAAACGTCGAACTGAGCTCTGCTATCGTCGAGCTGAGCTCAGCAAAATGGATTTATACTGCAGCAAAATATCGTCGATCTGAGCTCAAAGATCGTCGAACTGAGCTCAGAGATAGAAATCCAATACTAATTCAAGATCGTCGAACTGAGCTCACCGATCGTCGAATGGAGTTCGACGATATGATGAAGTTGAGCTCAGCGATCGTTGAATGGAGTTCGACGATCTGTCGAAGTTGAGCTAGACGATCGTCGATCGGAGCTCGACGAATCGTCGTGCTGAGCTCGACGATATGACTTAGTCTAAAACTGCAAAAGTCTTGGTCTTGAGGGCAGCTTCCAAACTTAGACTTCTAACCCTTAGACTCAATTCTAATTGACCTTTTGAGCTATATAGGATGTCAAACATTGGTTTCCTAGAGACATAGTGATCCTGACCCAAATTAGTAATACGGTGTTTCCAACAATCTCCCCCTATTTGGTTAGGATTACTATTTACAGACTTTGGAAAAAATTTAAATAACAACATTCAAGCAACAATACAAAAAAAACAAAAAGAAAAACTGGACATGTAGAACCACAGAGATATATATATATATATATCATCTCAGATAATAACCAGAAGTTAGAGAGATTGTCACCTTACATAATCATTTCTTTTCCTTGCCCTTAACAAGTTTGATTTCTCTGTTGGGGTTGAGGGCTTCCTTCTTTGATCTAGTATCATCTGTTACACCTAAAATGGTTTGCTGTTTGGGCCTGGGAACTACAGCTTCAGGATGCAGTTCCATGTATCTATCTGAATCAAAAAATTTGCTTGAAGCATATCTTTCTAGCTCTTTCTTTCTCTGTTCAGACATTGTAGAGATGTTGGAGGAATCCCTTCCTTGCTCTTTAGCTTTCTTGATCTGATCTAGTGCAGCTAATTCTTTCATTCTTGCAGTCCAAGCAGCTGGATTGTTCTCAGGGTCTTCAAAAGGTACTGGTGGCTCATATCTATTAGTAGGATTATCTTGAGGAGGCCTGGATGAAATAGTTTCCTTTAATTTATAGGGAAAAGGACCAGAGGTGGTATCAGATGAAATTTGTCCTTCCCTGGAGTATGGATGTTGCCTTGAGTATCCTTTGGAGTAGACCTGGAAATCTCTTTGATTGCCTCTGTATCCTCCTCTCCTGGATTGAGAACCCCTGGATTGACTTCCCCTATGGTAGGATCTAGCATGTGACTGATAGGGAGCTTGACTTCTAGCATGGGGTTGAGCAGCTGAACTTCCACCTGCACCTACATCAGGAGGAGGTGGTGGAGGAGGATGAGAGTGTTGGAATTGAGAAGAGCCCTTTTAATATTTCCTCTTCTTTTTCATTGCTTTCAGTTGATTCTTAGAGTACTGCATCCAGTGCTCAGTGATAGGGCAATCATGAAGAATGTAGTATGGTATGTCATTGTTATCCTTGACCTTGTCAGGAGGTACTCTCTTCATGGCTTTGCTCCTTGCCTTCTTTTCTTGGCAATGGTAGCAGAAAATCATCATCAGAGTCTGTTTGAACTCATCACTTTCAGAACTCTGATCATCATACAGGGCATCAATCTTCTTCATCAAATCTTTTCTTGAGCTGTATAGAAGCAGATGAGGTAGCAGAGGGTGTAGCAGCAGAGGTTAAAGCAGTAACAGTAGTGACAACAGCAGATACAGAAGTTGTTGCAATTGAAGTAGAAACAGTAACAACAGCAGCAGATACTATAGGTTCTGGAGAAGTGATAACAGCAGCAGCAACAGTTTCACTAACAGCAACATCAACAGTAGAAATATCATCAGAAAATGTAGAAGGCTCAAACTCAGGTGCCTCTGTCATAAGGATCTCCTTAGAAATTGGGTCATCAGCAGTATCAGCAATATTATCAACATAATTTTCAGCAGTAGGAGGTACAGCAACATCAGAAACAACAGCAATGCTTTCAGCAGAAGTACAGCAGCATACACAGAGTGACAAATGATGTGATGATGCTGGGGTCACAGCAGAGAATGGCCAAGGGCCTTGGACAGATCCTCTGGGGGCTGGATAGCAATTGTCTCTGGCAGACATCTGAAATATGTAGAATCAAATGCTGAGAGCAAAGACCTGAGGTCTATTGCAAAGACTGCAACAGGAGGAACTGGATCTTGAGACACAGCAGTAGGAGCAGTAATAACAGGAGCTGAAGAAACAGTAATAGCAGCAGCAGCAGACAGGCTCACTGAAACAGCAGCAACAGCAGCAGCAGGCAGACTCACTTCATAGGGCAACATCAACAGTAGAAATATCATCAGAAAATGCAGAAGGCTCAAACTCAGGTGCCTCTGTCATAAGGATCTCCTTAGAAATTGGGTCATCAGCAGTATCAGCAATATTATCAACATAATTTTCAGCAGCAGGAGGGGCAGCAACATCAGAAACAACAGCAATGCTTTCAGCAGAAGTAGCAGCAGCATACACTGAGTGGACAAATGAGGTGATGATGCTGGGGTCACAGCAGGAGAATGGCACAAGGGCCTTGGACAGATCCTCTGGGGGCTGGATAGCAATTGTCTCTGGCAGACATCTGAAATATGTATAATCAAATGCTGAGAGCAAAGACCTGAGGTCTATTGCCAAGACTGCAACAGGGGGAACTGGATCTTGAGACACAGCAGCAGGAGCGTAATAACAGGAGCTGAAGAAACAGTAATAGCAGCAGCAGCAGACAGGCTCACTGAAACAGCAGCAACAGCAGCAGCAGGCAGACTCACTTCATAGGGCATCTCCCCCTGCCTATATTCAGACATGGCTGATCAAGGCACACTGCTGAAGGGGCTGCCTGAGGGAAGATAGAGGAGAGCTGATGAATTGTAAAATATCCTATTTTTCTGTAAAAGAATTTAGCTCGTTTTCATACAGTTTTCGTCTTTTTTATATATTTTGCTAATAAATTGCTCCGTTTTGTAAATGAATATTTGCTGACTTTGTTTATTTTATTTTTTCAGAAAAAATCAAATCTGCCAAAATTGAACATGTCACGCCCGTGACATGTTTCACTGTGCCGTGACCAGGCGTGAATGCGTCAAATTCCCATCCCGAGAAATCAGCAAAATTTGAAGTGC